>PVIC010018020.1:0-32073 GCA_004025085.1 Thryonomys swinderianus
GAAACAAAGAAAGAAAGGGAGAGAGAAAAAAGAAGAAAAAGGAAAGGGGAAAACAGTAGGGGGTGTTCAGAGAAGTTCATGTATAAAACACATTTTATTCATTTCTAAATAATTTAGTTTTAAAAATGGGTTCACCGAAAAAGATGTACAACTGAGTATGTGTACATATTTAAATTCAATTCTATTTTCTCAATTTAAATCTTTATTGGTACATTATATATACAATTATGATCACACACAAATTGAGAATTTGTACCAGTATATGACACAATTTAATTACCATTTTTCCCATTCCCCCACCCACTCTACAACTCCCCACTCTTATTACATAAACTTTCTTTCCTTTTTTATTACCACCATATTTTTCCTCCTCGTTACCCCTACATTCCATTTCTCTTTGAATATTTTCTATTTCACAATATCTACCATATATTCTAGAGCTCATTTACATCTTCAGTTTCTCATACCAGAGAAAAAATATGATATTTACAGATCTGTGACCTATTTATTTCACTTCTAAGTATGTCCTAAAGTACATCCATTTGAATATAAATGTCTCAAATTTATCATTCTTTAAGGCAGAGTAATACTCCATTCTATAGAAAACCCACATTTTCTTTACCCAGTCTCCTGGTGATGCGCATTTGGGTTGTTTCCAAGACTGAGCTATCACAAACTGTTCTATTTTTATCATTCCCTGAGGGCCCTTTACAGAGGGTGTAGACCTAAAAATATACTAAATAAAACTTCTCTCCATCTGCCCTCAAATTAAGGAAAAAACAGATACAATTAGTTTTCAGGACACTTTCCAAATGTACACAAAAGTATTTCAGTATGGAATGGTGTCCTGCTTATATGTAAACATGCTTATATTTAATTTTTTAATTACAGTAAAAACATTCAACGTTCAGTATTTTACCTTCTTAAGTGCATGACTGAGTAGTTATATAGCCCCATTCCCTAATTCCCCAACCTGTAGTCAACTACTGATCTGTTTTCTGTTCTGTTGCTTTTCCTGGACATCTCATAAAAATAAAATGATACAGCATGTGGGTATCCATGTCTGCTTTCTTGGACTCAGCACAGGTTTTAAAGATTTTCTATTAGGTATCAGAACTTGATTCCTTTTCATGGCTGAGTAACACTCCCTTTTATAGATATACCACATGGTTTATCTATTTACCCACTGATAAGACATTTGGCTTGTTTCATCTTTTGGCTGTCATGAATAGTGCCACTATGAACATTCATGTGTAATTTTTTTGAATGTTTGTTTTCAGTTCTTCAGGGCATAGTCCCAGAAGTAAAGTTTCCAGGTCATACAGTATTTCTATATTTACCTTACTAAAGAACTATCAATCTATGTTCCACAGCTGTGACTGCCTTTTACATTCATCTTTAATTCTGTAACTGGTGTTAATAACATGCATGGCTAATACAGGATCAAGCAATAGCTTCTCTGTCACATCCAGGCTCAGTGCACTGAATACCTCCTTAGACCCTCTGACATTTTTTGATACGTCGTTTTACCATCTTCATAGCATTTTCAAAGTCTTTAAAATCAACTTGTTTCTTTTTTACTAAATGGTCAACCCCATGAAAACAAGACCTTTCTGTATTATTCCACATGATGTTCCAAGGGACTAAACTTGAAACAGTACCAGGTATGTAATAGGCACTTCCTCAGTAAGCAAATGTATGTATATGAGGCTCAGGGAAACAGCAGAAGAAGCAGAAGCAGAAGCAGGGCCTGCTCACTTTCTTCCTAAAGATGAAAATTCTTGACAACAACACACTCTAAAGCTCCAACATGAGAAGGAAAGACTAGAGCCCCAGCTGACTGGTAATGTCCTGCACCCACTTCAGACCGCTTGCACTGAATGTGCACAAAAGCTCTGCCTTAATTTACTCCACAGAGACCTTCCACCACCACTGTAAGGGTTTGTTTTGTTCCTGAGGTAAAGACAAAGGAGGGCTGCTAAAGGCCCTCTGGGTAGGTTCCTCCTTCAGACTCTGATTTTTTTGTTCTTTTGTTTTTTTTTTTTTTCCAAATAAAAGCTTCCAAGTACTTAAAGTTCAAAGTCAAAAGTCAAGCTATTCTAGAATATCCTTCAAGTGCACACTCCTAGCCTTCAATCTTCTTTTTTTTACAATGATCAGATGCATGCTATTTGCATGAGAAAAAGGGACAAAGAGAAAACGTTTGAGGCCAATACAAAGCCTCCCAAAGATCTAACTCTTACAGATGAAGACAGTGTGGAAGTGGCCGCCCAAGTCAAGAGGCTCCACACTCGGCAGTGGAGGCAATGGTTCCATAAGGACAGAGATCCCATCTTTCCCGGTCAGTGCTCAAAGCTCAGCAGACTCAGGCCAGTAGGCAGTGTGCTCAACAGATGTTTCTGTAGCTGACAGGGCCCCTCAGTTCCCAGAGTTCCAAGACACAGAACAAGTAAACATCTTCCTAAGGTTTAAGGAACTGCCTGAGTTAAAGGCTGACAAGAAACGTCCTGGTGAGTCATGCAAGGATGTGTCTCTAGAGTCAGCAGGCAGGTGCAGGTGCAGAAATGACCATCCACAGCAAGAGGGCAAACACAGGCTTGATCAGGGTCCTGGGAAGAGTCAAGTCATGGGTTCATAGGTCACGTGGGCCACAGAGCTGCCTCCAAGGTGATTCAGAGTTTGCGGACCTAATAATTATTCTTCCTGAACCTTCATTTATTTTTTTTCCTATGGACCTGTGCTGTTTCTTAAGAAAAATAAGAACAGCAGCACATCACTGGGAGGCAAAACCAGAATGGGGTTTCAAATTTTGGTGTGTGTGTGTGTGTGTGTGTGTGTGTGTGTGTGTGTGTGTGTGTGTGTACTGTTGACCAAAACATCTAAAAAAACAAGCACTTTTCCACATCTTGCTCTTTAGTACATTTGACCTCTTTGGGCTGTCAATGCTCAGAGGGTTCTAATTGTTTAAATGCAGATAATCCAAGTGGTTTCTCACTGCTTTGCCCATGGAAGCTACAAATGAACCTATCTGGGACTTCTCAAGGATGTGTGTACCATTGCTAACGATAGCTTTTAAACATCATTTTAAACATTTTTAAAATTGTTTTCCTCTTTTCCTGGTCTAGTACAACAGGGGAAAGCAGAAGAGAGCAATGCCATATTTTGCCTCTGTCCTTTCCATTACTTCTGCATCCTGGACTGAACAATGAATAGTGGAACTAAGACTCTCTGCTGCTTAGCATATGAAGTTGTCATCCTCAAAACTGTAGACTTGGCACAAACCTCTGTTTTCTCTTTCTTGGGCTATTCTGAGAAACGTAGGTACAGATGTTGAGTCTGACTAAGCAGAACCTGGCCTCTGATCACTCTACATTTCTGGGGCAATTAAATCAAGGGTGTCTCTGTGCATCACTAGCTCTGATCCTACTTAGGTACGTCCCTCCCCATTACAATCAAGCCCTTTACAAAACATCTTCCACGTGGCAAATTCGGGCCAGCATGATAGTCCCAAAGGTGATCAAGACAAGGCAGCTGCCTCTCAGGGATTTACAATCTCGAGACACATGAATGTTTAGAACATAACATTACATGGGGAACAGTGTGTGTGTACAGTTAGCGGGACCTGCCTATGGAAAGCTCAGCTTGAAATTTGAGAAGAATGTGTTGTTCTTATGTGTAGAAGCCTGTGGGATACAGAAGGGGTGGCAGTGCCAACACTGCACCAGGCAGGCAAACATTCACTGTGGATTCACAGCAACAAGCTGGCGCCTAATCAGCAATGACCAATTTACAGCCTTCTTGAGGTGTACAAAGTAGCCCTAAAAAGACTCTGGCTTTTATAACAAGACTACCGTCCTTCATAACTCTTAGTACATCTGTGACACATAGTGAAGTTGGTAGGTGTATTATTGCACCTTAATCCTTTTTATGTTTTCTTTCCCTCCCTTCCTCTACCTTTACCCCTGGATCCCCATTCCCATCTGCCAAGGATCTAACTCTCTATTTCCTGCTGCAAGGTAAAACTAGTTAATATCACCATCAAAGGCAGCACTACATTCTAAGTCTAGAATTTTAGAAAGGATTAGCAGATAAATAAGTAAGTAAAACCTTTTTCCTTCTTTGTCATGGTGACAGACAGAATTGCAAAGAGTTGATAGGACAACCAAGTGCATTTAAAGTTATGTCCTACTGGGCCAGAGATTTAGCTCAGTGGTTCCAGCACCTGCCTCACAGGTGCAAAGCCCTGAGTTCGATCCCGGTAACCACATACAATGCTGGGTGTGGTGACTCACGCCCACCAGCCATCAAAACCACATACCACAGTGCCAGGCATGGTAGCTCATGCCTGTAATCCCAGCACTCAGGAGGCAGAGGCAGGAGGATTGCTGAGTTCCAGGCTTGCCTGGGCTACATAGTGAGCTAAGGCCAGCCTGAACTACAAAGCAAGACCCTGTCTCAAAAAAAAAAAAAAAGTTATGTCCTATTTAGTTCCATACATCAGTTACAAAAGTCTTCATCTCAGCCCGATCCAGCCACTGATTCCCTGAATCCTAGATAATTTCTGCAGGGCACATCTTGGAACAATGGAATGGTACCCACCCTGGTTCACAGTAGCATTTTCAATACAGCAGAAACCCTGAGAAGTGAAATCTAGTTTATCTCTAAGATCCCCTCCAGCTCACAGAACCTGCATTTGACCAGGAAAGATTAAGAATCAGACTGTTCTCTTCAAGATTTTATTCTTATTTCACAGTAGAACTTTCCGTGGATGCAGCTTCAAATACAGGACTCCTTTTTAGCCATAGTTTTAAGAGTTTTAATAGGCACTATCTGCTCACAGGTTTCACTTAAGTTGTTAAATGGCTACTGTGAAAGGAGTGACACTGAATGAAACGCAATGCAGGATTCCAATCCCAGCTTCTCAGGAAGTCATATGCCTGGGGCAGAGTGAACATTGAAGAAGAAAGAGAAGAAGTAAAGGCCAAAAAGAAAAGAAGATAGAGAGGAAGAGGTTTAAAGGGAGAGAAACACACAGACACACGTGTGTACGTACACTGACATACACACAGGAAGAGTGAGCTCACTTATAGTCAAAACAGTAATAAGGAGGGCAAAGAGAAGTGGCCAAAGAACCAACTAACTGCCCAAATAGTAATTGGACTTATTAGAAAAAACCTCTCTTCTTTAAGACAATGGTTGTGCCATGTGCCTGAAAAGAAAGCCACCTAAGTCATCTAAATGCATGGTGAGTATAAACATGAACAGCAGCCCTAGAATTATACAGTCTCTTACCTGCACAGTTTCACATCCTGACCATGCCTCTCCTACAAGTGGACCTAAAATTCCTCTTAATTAGAACCACAATTCTAGAGTATCTGGCGGTTTTGTGAAAGATCAACAATGCCCCAAGACACAGATGCAAACAGCCTAATTCCAGGGCTAGTTTCATGGGCCTGAGAGCTGGGCATTACACAGGCTCCTATCTTTAGAAGGGCTCCAGTTTAGGCCGTGCTGAAGTGAGCAAATCGCAAGGTCAAATCCCACCTAAGAAACTGAGTGAGGCCCTTTCCCAAACTGAAAGATTAAAAGGGCACAAAGGTCTCCAGGCATGGTTTAATGCTCTGTTTCACCATCTTAAATTTCCCGACCAAGGCCATGATTGTAGAACTGATCTTACCTACTTTCAAACCTAATTTTCTCAGTTAGGTCCATTCCTAGTAAACACAGGTAATAAAGACATCATGGCACTTTTATTCTAAAGAGATGAACAGAAAAGTACAGAATCAGGTGATAAAATGAACAATTTTAAAAGTCACAAAAAATAAGAAGCAGCACGTTTTTTATTTCCTGGAAAAGACTTGAGTTCAGAAGGCATTTGGGGTCTGTTTCAGACTCATTATTCATCCTTGACTGAGAGGCACAATGTAAAGTCACTTTTTGTGTGAACTAGTTCATTCCTCTTCAAATGAAAGAAAATTGAAAAATAAATAAAAAAGAAAGAAAGGTCAAATCGACTTCCTAGGGAACAGTGGAATGCAGTTTGAAAAAAAAAATAGTTTACTCAACTTTTTCAATGATACCAAAAGGACCTTTTGACACTTCTTGGCAAAGACATGACAATACTTTTAATGCTATAAGAAAAAAATAGGCTTTACCAAGAAAACTTAGAAAAAGAATACTTAATGGTAAGCTTATGCAAAAAAGAAGAAAAAAAAAAAGCACATGGGCCTTGCTATGAACCTTGATCTTTTTCCTATGTTACAAAAGCGGGGGGGGGGGGGGCTGTAAAGAAATTGTTATCTAAAAATATCCATAGAAGCATAACCCTCTTCTGGGCTTTGGAACTAAGACATTTTTTTCTGGTTTGCCTGCCCTTCTGTATAAGTGATCTCTTCAAACAAAGCCAGGGACAAAAGACAATACTGATGTGCTGTGCACTGTGTGGTGCATGTGCTACACAGAATCACAAAGGGACCTCGAGCTCAAGCTTTATGACCAAGGAAAAGAAAAAGGAAGTGAATCTGGGATTAGCTGTGAGCCTAGCTTTGGGACCCTTAATTTTTCTAGCCCAGGAATCTTCTAAGGTCTTTGATTTGTTTTTCTTCGTTTTGTTTTATTGCTTTGTATCCTTTTTTCTGTAATTAACCACTAGGAACCATACATGCATAATAAGGACATGAAACTGAAGATGCAAATGAGCTCTAGAATATATGGCAGATATTGTGAAATAGAAAATATTCAAAAGCTTATGTATATAGGGATGGGGTTGTAGGGTGGTTTGGGGAATGGGAAAAAATGAGAATTAAATTGTGTCATATACTGGTACAAATTCTCAATAGTGAGTGTGATCATGGTGTGTATACATAATGTCCCAATAGAGATTCAAATGTTTTTAAAAAGCATGGCAGAGAGTAAGCAGATACTGCTCCAAGTTCAGAAACCTTATTTCTATTCAACAGTGTGTTAGTCTATAGATCACTTTTATTTCACAGACACCCAGCCCATGATTCTCTGCCACCACATTTTACAGTACCACCTCTCTGCTGAAATTCCCTATTAATTCCCTCATGTTTTTCACTAGATCTTTGAAGATACTTAATTATTTAAAACCTTATATGATAAAATCAAAGCAGAACACCTCTATCTACTTCTACTGTTCACTTATTTTCTTGGTCAAAAGTCGCACTTGCTTGTGCCATACATCTTTATCACATATTTTGTGCTGAACATTTTTTTTTTTTTGGAAACAGGGTCTTTGTCCTTCATCCTGGCCCCAAACTCACTATGTAGCCCAGGCAAGCCTCAAAATCAGCAATCCTCCTGCTTCTGCCTCGGGAGTGTTAGGTTTACAGGCGTGAGTCACCACACCCAGCAAATGGTACTGATTGCTGGTGGGTGTGAATCACCACATCCGGTATTGTTGTATGTGGTTACCGGGGATCGACCAGGGACCTTGCACTTGCTAGGCAGGCGCTAGAACCACCAAGCTAAATCCCTAGCCCTGTGTTCAACATTTTATATAAATAATAATAACAATAATAGAGAAGGAGAAAGGAAAAACTAATACTTATTCTTGGAAAAGGCCTCAAGTTTCTGTCAGGTCACTAGTGGGGAGGAAGGAAATTAGTCATTGGATCTGTAGTTAAACTGGGTCTGAGCTTTCCTGAAGCTTTAGTTCCATTCATTTCATCCCTGGCTTTACTTAGAGCATGTTATCAGGATCCTCCCTTTTAGCAGGCCTTACATCTGAGCACTGCCCCATCATAGGACTTTTCTATACCATAAGACTAAATGAGCAGTTTTCTGAACTAAGAGATACATCTCTCAGCTTTACATCCTAGAATGTTGCTCTCTGAGTTGTTAAAGAAATGCTCTTCACTCTGCTTTACACCTTCTGGTCTGCCTCTCTGGGGAGTCCTCTCTGGCGCCCTTGGGCTTTGGATGGTGACTACGGGACACACACAGAGTCCCATAATGGACGGCTGTCCTGCTCTGTCACCAGCCATCTCAGACTATTGCCTTGCTCCTAAAAAAAGTCATGTGTGTCTTACTGGGAAGCTATCTGCTCTTCTAACCTACTCGTGGCTTTTTGCATTTCATCCCTACACAGCTGGTGAAACGTCATGGGACTAATTTAGGTTGTGGTTCTAGGATTGTTTTTTGGCTGGACATTCTTAGAATTGTCAAAGTTGTACCAGCTCCCACGTGGTCACTGAAAGTCCATGAAAAGGCAGGTGGATTTCTTCTGACTCTGCCCATGTCAGATGTCTCCCCTTACTCTCTGCCAAGGAGGAAAGCAGCTCTGGGTTGCCCTTCCAAGAAGGGTTTTTCACTCCCTGTTTACTCATATTTTTTTTTCACTGATTTTAAAGCATCCATAAATTGTTACTCTCATTGTTAGAGGAAGTGGAAGTCCATCGCAGTTCTCTACATCTGAACCAGAATCCTACTCGTTTAAAGTCAGGCTGAATTCCAGAGTTTTCTTTCCTCCTGGAACCAAGGCTTCCAACCAGCCTGAACTTTGAGCCTCGTCAGTCTCAGCCAAGCACTCAGGCTTGCAATCCCAGCCTGCTCCACGCCTCTCACTTGAGGCCTTCATACCACATCCATTATGCCCTCAGTTCTCCAGGACTAACTGCTAATAATCAGTCTTCCAACTCTGTATCCACTTGAATCTTCCAGTTGGACAAGTACTGTCTGTTCAACCACAAATCTGCTTCTTATTTCTCTTCCTGGGCAATTTATCTCTTATCGCTTTGGGTGGCAGTCACTGTCCACTGGACCTCGGCCCTTCCCACTTGGGATGCTTTCTCTCAGTCGCTCACGGGTGGCGCTCAGAGAGTTCTCCCTTCTTTCTCTGTCAGTCAGTGAGTCTCTGCCCAGGAATCAAGAGGCCCATCCGCACTTTCAGGTCGCATTCATAGGCTCTACTGCCCCCGCCTTGCTCCTCGCCTAGTTTCTTCTGCTTAAATAAGACTTAAATATCACTCTGCTTTATAAAGACTGCTGATCAGTTCTTAACATTACACCACAAAATAAGGAAAACAATAAAAAAAATATTTTTAAAAGGGTTTCTATTCTAGGCTTGGGGCACCATGTAAACAGTCACAAAATAGTTTGATCGGACATATGCAAAGACTGAAAAACACACTATTCTTTCTGCAAGCTTGAACCAAGCATACTCCATGAAGAACTATGCTAGAAGGTCCTAAGTAAGAATAACAACTGTCACTGTACATCTTACAAAGTTCTTTCATCAGAGCTCACAGGGTCTCAAAACAGCGTCCTCTGCCTGGCATAGCAGTACTTCTCCAAGGCAGGAGCAGTGAGGCACAGGGAAGACCAAAGGATCCTGTAGCAATGCTCATCCTCCTCGTCCTTACCTCCTTTGCTCAGGGTCTCAGGCCTTCCCACCATGTCTCTTGACACAATTTCATTACTACAGTACGGAGACTAAACTATCCATGTGGTGTAGCTAGACTGTGAAAGGAAGGATCTAAGAAGGATGGTACCTTTTGCACAAAGGAGCTTAAGGAATGCAGTTATAATCAAAAGGCACTCGCTCTGTGGCTTAGTGACTAATTTAGAAGGGGGAAAATGGGCCAATCAAAATGACAATCTTCATGATGTTGTATAAGGTGTTTCTTGAGGATTCCTTGCTAATCTCCTTATACTAAAAATGCTGATAGGATTAGGGCAGGGGTGGATAGGCAAGAATGAATTCTACAGTTCTTTTGTTTTTGTGTCAGTCTGACACATATAAATCATATATTTATAAATCATATTTTTTAATCATTCAAAAAGCTCAGCATGAATACGGAATGAATACTAGTTTAGGAGAAGAAGATAACAAAGTGTCTTAGTTGCTTTTCTCATAGCTGAGAAGGAAAGGTTTATTTAGCTCACAGTTTGCGGAGGTTCATAGTCTGCTGGCTCCAAGGCAGGTTGGCATGGCAGAGGAGAAACAGTTTATGGTAGGCAGGAGACAGCAAAAGCAAGTAATCAGGCAGCAACAAGTGACTTTAGCAGCTTCTTTCAGGCCCTTTTATACTTTATCTGAGCTACGCAGTCTAGGGTGAGTGCCAAACCAATCAGTGGAGTAATTTAATAATTACACACCTTTAATCCTAGCATCACACATCCTACATCCAGCCACCTCTGAAAAAGCCTCACCTATGAGTACATGAACCTTTTTTGGGGGGGAGGGGTCATCACTTGGGCTATTTACTCTTCCTGAGCCTTGGTTTCATACCTATAAAAGGGGGTGATAACTCTTGTCCCTACCATATCGCTGTTATACAAGAGAACCAATTTTTATTGATGTACTGACTAAGCACTTTGAGTAAAGTCCTCTACATTCTTGGATCCTTAACTCATCAGATAAATATGTAAACAGCAAAATGATTTTCTGCAATAAGAACATATACACAAAGGAGAACTTTCTAAGTCAACATTACCAAGATATGTTTGTGATCTGTATATTTCATACTACTCCCTCAAGCAAAATGTGTAAGTCTTTTCTTACTACTTACACTTACTTCTTTTTCATTCCTTCCTTAGTGAGATTCTAGTTCCCACAGAACATGTAATATGATGGATCATTCAGTAGGAAAGGGACTTTTAAAGCTACATAGCAAATTATACTTGAAGAAGAAATGATAGCTTGGCCTGCTGGGAGAGGAAACAAAACATTGCAACCAAATAGTAACACCAAGAATAGCTAACTCCATGGGTAAACGATGATTAAATACCTAGAAATATATTTATGTAATTCAGCACAATAAGAGAATAAGAATATCAACCGGATTTCAATAGAGGTTTAAAAACTCCTGAATATATATATATACACACTCATTTACTGCAACACTAGTCATGACAGCAAATATAGGTAACCAGCCTAAGTGTCCATTCACAGGTAAATAAAGGGAATGTGGACTATATACACAAGGAGTGTTCCTCAGTGATACAAAAGAACGAAATCCTGCCATTTACAACAATATAGACAAACCAGGACATCATGTTAAACAAAAGAATCAGATCCTAAAAGACATATACTACACGATTTCACTATATATGAAATTTCTTTAAAAATTTGTCTCACAGAGGCCGGAGATTTGGCTCAGTGCTTTCACCGCCTGCCTCCCAAGCGCAATAATCCTGAGTTCAATCCCGGTAACCACATACAATGCTGGGTGTGGTGACTCACACCCACCAGCAATCAATACCACATACCACAGTGCCAGGCATGGTGGCTCATGCCTGTCATCCCAGCACTCTGGAGGCAGAGGCAGGAGGATTGCTGAGTTTGAGGCTTGCCTGGGCTACATCGTGAGCTCAGGGCCAACCTGAACTACAAAGCGAGACCCTGTCTCAAAAAAAAAAAAAAAATTTGTCTCACAAAGGCAGAGACTAGAACAGTGGTCACCTGAGGCCGGGAAGGGTGGAGGACAAGGAGGAAAGATTAATGAGTACAGTTTCACTGCTAGATAGTGCAAAGTGTAAACTGTTACAGAGAAGTTTGAGCTTTGGATGGTGACTACATTATAGTTAATATTATATATTGTATATTTCAAAGTAGTTAGAAGAAAGGATTTTCAACGTACTCAACAAAGAAATGACAAATGCTGAGATAATGGATAAGCTAAATATCAATTTGATCATTACAATTAACTTGTACATAAATATATTCAATTATTATGTATGAATTAAAAGTTTTAAATATAGTCTCTAATAACAAAAGCCTGGTAAGAATCAGCCCCAATTCATAATTTTAAAAAGTAACCATTCCAGGGGCTGGGGATTCAGCTCAAGTGGTACCACGCAACCTCGGGTGCACAAGGGCCCTGGTTCCATCCCCAGTACTGCAAAAAAAAAAACAAAAAAAAAGTAATCGTTCTAAAGAAGATTTTGCATGAAAAGTACATCTATTAACATCAGAAACAAGATAAGAATGTTCACTATCACCTTATTTCTACAACTCAACAATGGGTTGAAGGTACCAAGGAATTAACAAGTGAAAGTGTGATCGGATTTCATCTATTCAGTGTGTGTTTAATATCCATAATAAATGTACAGATATAAAGAAAATCCAGTCCTTCCAAATGGAAAGGCCCCCTCTGTAACCCTTCCTGGTCTCCGTGCCTCACAGCAACACCTTCTGTAGAGCCCAGCGGTGCCAGGACCCAGCACAGACAGAAAACAGGAGCATCAGAACCCCGGGACAAATTGCCCTGATTCAGGGCAATTGGAACGGGTTGTGTTTTTTAAGTACTATGATATTTGCTTTATTTTCACATATAGGATAAAGCCCTCTAGTATTTATTTTACATCTTTTGAATCTTTTTATACCAACACTGAAACAACTAAACTGAAAAATCTTGTCAGTTTTTAAAATTTAGTAACAAATTTGTCTTATACAAATTTCCAATTCTTTTGCCTTAATGTATTAAGTAACACACATGTCATGTTCTACCAATTAATAAGCAGGCTTACTAAAATAGAAGTCTGTGTACTCACATACAGTGTTTCCTTAAGGGCAAGAAAAAATTCAAGCAAAACCTAAATGATTCTAAATCTACAAAAAAGCGTGATGCTCATGAGCTAAACTGGAGAGCACAGACTATTCCAGGTGAAGAGGTGTGTTTAAGATGCTACAGTTCAGCTATACTGTATGTATAGAAGACACCCATAAAAATTATATATAAAGCATGCAGTATATTCCAGCCCTAAGATTGACTCAGACAGTTCTAATTTCAAATAGAAAGGAAATAAGAAACAAAAGCTAAAATGATTTCATTTAAAACAAGTATAAAACATGTATGGCACATTTAAAACTGTGAGACTTCCTGATGATAAGGTAGTATAAACACATACATGTAAGTCTGCTTTCTTCCAAAATCTCATTAAAATGATCAAAAATTTTAAAAATAAAGTGATCAAAAATAAATAGATAAAAATAAAAAGCAGAGGAAAATGAAACCCTTTAAGAAATTTAGAAAGGAAAAATTCTTATACCAACAATGTCAAGGCATTCCTATTTAATAAAAGAGCAAGTGTCATTTATAGGTAAGGGGGGACTCTACCAGCAACTTCCTAGCAAGAAGTAAACGAAAGAGACCTGGGGTGGCTGTAGATGTGGTAGTTGAGCTGTGGTGTTAACCTAAATAAGAAAGGTCTAGCTGACGGGTCTAGCACACTTCTGGGTGTGTCTGTATGACTGATTTACTACAGAGGAAAGACTCACCTTAGGTGTGGGTGACACCAACCAACAGGATTACGGCCTGGATAGAGTTAGAAGGGAAAGAAGGAAGTCTTGTTCTGCTTCTTCAGAGGAGCGCTGGTCTCTGTCATTGTCTTTGGCTGTCCATCTCTAGATTTCCAGTTCAGACCATCAGCTTTTGAACGCAGACTCTTTAGTCTTCCAGCATGGACCCTTCACTTCCTAGGACATGGGACTCTGCAGTGTCCAGGCCTTGACTTTTGACTGGACCCTTGAGGTCTCCAGTGCACAGATGGCCTGTCTGCATTCTTCCACACCTGACTCTACAAGGTGCCCACTGTAAGCCTGCCTTGAAAATGCTTTACATATCAGAAAATCCCATTGGTTTCTTTCCACTGAGGCTGATTCCAGCTTTCTCCCTTCTAATCAGGCTGCTGAATTGCTAATTTTTTACTGGGTAATATAAAACTATTTTAAAACTATCCCTCCACTTTTTATCTCACAGAACTGAGCTGTGCCACTTTTCAAACTACTGACTGTCAATTCCAAGTTCACCCTTGTCTGTGCTGTTCAGTCACAATATTAGTGGGCCCTATAAACATTTCTCCCTTGTCCACAAGAGAAAGTTGGCTTTGCCAGCAGAGGGAACTCAAGGGACAAGGCAGAGCGGAAGCAGCAGAATGAGTGCTCATCTCCCATCTTTTGCATTGCTACAGCTGTCTACAGGAGGCCTGGTGTTACTTAGTGTTTAGTCAGTTCCTCCAGAAACCCAGGGGACACCTTCAATGCACCCATCCAGAGGGCAGATAATGAAGAGAGCAGGATTCTTTCAATAGCGCTGACTCACCAGTACCCCAATGAACTTGGCCGCCACTCAGCACGTGCAGCCAGGCTCTCCCCAATGACGTCTACCTCTCAGCCTCGGGTGAGCAGGAAACAGTTCTCCGAAACTCTTAGTTCCTTCCCTTCATTCCCTGACCCTGTCTTAAAGGAAAGTAACTGAGCTCTGTTTTCTATTTAGATATTCTTAGAGACCTCTTGTCCTCTTCTTAGCATGTAAAAACTTTGGTTAAATAACACCATGTCTTGAGATTACTGGCGAGATTTGTCTCCTTGGTGGAACCTGACTGCTACACTGCCTCAGCGTCTTATTTCGCCTAAATGAGAAGCTTCTTCGCAGGAATGAATGTGTGGGTAGAAAGAGCACAGAGCACAGGATAAGATACTGTGGGCTAAAAGGAAGAACTAACCTCGAGAGAACAGAATTAAAGCCTGTCGATGTGATCATTTTACTGCAAGAAAAGGAGATGAATTTTAAGGATTTTCCATTTTTCTCTTCAAAAAGATTCAGTTGAGCACTTTCTGTAGGAAACAATGTGAACACTAATAATGGGAAAACTTCTAAAGACCTAGAAGACAAATAAACAATATATCAGTGTACAGTTTTTTAAAAGACCTGAACACCAAGACAAGGAAAAGAGAAGAGGATACCAGTAAAGACCAGAATGATACAGACTTCTCTGTAACATTAAGGAATTCTCCACATTTATTAGGAATAAAACAACCACTAAACTTTAAAAGAAAAAAACATGTAATGTGATGTCTCAATTCTAGTAGAGACATGATTCTTGGGTAAAAACAACAGAAAAAATCTTCAGAACACATTAAATCAGAAAACATTATGCTATAACTGTCCTGGAAAAGCACCCCTAACCTTATAGAGAACTCAAAATTAATAGTTCAAAATTGAAAAAGTGTTAGTGTAAAAGGGCTGGTAATAACCATGAGTTCAGAAACTAAAATGTGGGGTGAGGATTTAACTCATGGTTCCAGCACCTACCTCACAAAGTGTAAGATACCAAGCAAGTTCAATCCCTGGGAGCAAAAAGTAAAAGAAATGAAACTGTTACCCCTGAAATTTCTACAAGTGGAGGAAAACTTTAAGAATTATTTTCAATTAAAAATGCAAAATCTAATAAAAGCAGTAACTTTGTGTAATAACCTAATCCTAAAGTTCCAGGCCAAGAAAGTAAGAGATAAGATAGTATATTTTTTATTTGCACAGCAGAGAATCAATAGAGTATTCCATTCATGATTTTGGTAAAGAGAGAAAATCAAGCTATAGAATGCTGAACTAAAAAATTAATGAAATTAAAAACAGGATTTACAACTTCCAAATCACCAGAAGAAACATGGAAAGAAATATTACATATAAGAACGTAAAAAGAGGATTACATATAACAACCAAAACGTCAAGTGTTCGAGCAGTGAATTTACCATTTTTCATTCAGTACATTTTTATGATGTTTTAAATTAGTTTAAATTGATCAAATATAATCTGTACTTCATAATCAGGAACATAAATAAATAAATATTAGAGATAAGGTCCAGCGATTTAGCCCAGGGCCACAATGCCTGCCTGGCAAGCACAAGGTACTGAGTTTGATTGCCAATACCAAATAAATACTAGAGAATTCCTTGAACTCAAAGTGGAGAGGAGACACTCTCATTTGGCACTCACTGCCCATACGTGTCCATATAAAGGAAAACAACAGCTCCAAAGTTGAAACATCGAAAGAGCATCATCAAGGGGATTTTTCACTGTAGATTATGTTTTGTTTTTAATTGCATGTATGGGTGATGATTCTTCACATCACACATATAGATTTTATTCAAATCTACAATGCAGATTTGAATCCAGATCTAATCATTTGATTAAAAATATCAAAAACGTCTTCTAAGAATCGTCTGCAGTGCAATACTCTCGTCTTAACCGTGCAGACGTGAGGCCCGGAGAAATAAGTGGCTTGTTCATGTCCAGCCAATAGCTGTAGTTCAATAAAATGTATGGGATTAGTAGAAATACTGTAAAACTCATAGTTTTATGAAGCCTTGAGGGCCTTGGATAAGGCTCAATAAAAATGTCCTGTTGAATATGTAAGAACCTGCCGAGCAGAGTGGATTTCTGCGATACCAGTCAGCTCTAAAACTTCATGCTTGGGGGAAATTACTTGGGCACTTTGTCTTCCAGATTTTGAGACTAATAGATTTTGCTCCCTTAGGTCTCCTTCAGCTGTTGAGCCTGAGACCACGGAGAGGTGGCCACAAGAGTGACTGTGCCCTTGGTTGGGTCAGTTCCTCGAAATCCCCCAGCCACGTTCCACTGCTGTCCTCACAAAAGAGCAGGATTAGAGGTAAAATATTTACATACAAAATCATCAATACATTTAAAAGCACAAGGTCCTACACGCCCAGGTCCTGAATTTGGAATGGCCAGAAGTCACTTTCACAAGTACTGCCTGAAAAGTCTAAGGTTTCCTTCTGACTTACCTGCCAAATACGAGGCTCCCCATCCTAGGCTATCAAAAAGTTTTTGTTTCGTTTCCCAACTGCACGTCTACATCCAGATTGAGGCACAAAATATCTTGAAATGAAAGTACATGCGGAGGGGTGCTTTTCTGGTCTATGGTGAATACTTAACAGGGAAATTAAGCCATTAAATTTTGTCAAGAGCCTTTTTACAGCTGTTTTGCTACTTTGCCAAAGCTCTTTTACGGAAGATTTGGGAGTCATTGTAAAATACCGCAGTAGATTTTAAAACAAAAATCAACCCCAAGGACACTCTGCTTTTCCTCAGTTTGAGGTATAACTCTGAAAAGAAACCTGAGGGTGACGGGATTCGCTCTGGATGGTCCCCAGTCCTCCTACACAGCATTCCCAGGGCCCAGGGGAGACCAGGGAACGTGGTGCAAAGACATACTGGGGCCTTTCATCTGTAGCCCGCTGGGTTCAGCTTGCATCTACCCACAGTGAAGGTACTCGAATGATTCCGTCCCTACGAACACACACTGGATCTTAATTCTGTCCTTACTGTTTGCTGAAGGTGAGATTTTACGGTTAAGGTAGCTGTATAGACAAGTACTTCAGATTCTTCAACTGGCTAACCTCTTGTACAGAGATTTCATACGAATATATTCTGTGTTAGATTCTTCTCTTCTAGGTATTACAATTTAATGAATAACGATTTATAAAAACTTCAGGTTTGCATCAGGGGAGAATAATGAGCAAAATCACAAATAATGAGAGACTCTGTTAAATATGATCTCTTCAGTATCTAAGATTGTGTCACAAGATTGTTTCTCTATACACTCTCTGACCAAAAACACTGCAAAGGAGGTGGTGGGATACTGCATGTGTGCGTGTGTGTGTGTGACAGAGACAGAAAGAGTAGAGTATGTGTCATATATGAGAAAGAGTAAGAAACAGAGAGATGGGTGTGTGAAAAAGCTGTCTTTAGACAGTTCTCTCAACACACCTAGATGAAAGACCATGAATATTTGGAGCAAAGTAATAGCTTCACTTAAACTATTACATCCCAAAGAAAGTAATCATCATTAAAATAGTTAAATAATTAAGTAATCAACTAATCAATTAATCATGTCGTCTGTTGCTAGTGAGTCTCGAATTATTTATAAGAAAGTCTTTTACAGTTTTTTTATAGGCCATCCAAAGAAACCCAACTAAGATAAAAATGGCTTCACCCCACAAGGTAGCAAGATTAAGCCACCCTGCTTTATGTATTTATGTGCTCACACTCAGAAATATGCACATGTGCACTCATGGAAAACAGCTATCTTTGTCATTATTTTTTCCTTTCACACCTGGAGTCTTTTTTCTTTCTTTAAAACTTACATATGATGCTTTGGCCAATATTATGCAAAAAGATCTGTAAATCCTTTCAATTTCAAAGCATGTTAATACACCAAAAGCTTCCACCTGGGAGTCAGCAATTGTCATAAAGCACCCCTTGAATTTAAATAAGGAGACAATGCCTTGTTGGGAGGCATGGGTTTCAAATGGCTATAGTCACATTTCTAAGGTACAATGTGACAGGAAATATTCACAGAAGATATCTGTGATGTAACCACCAGGTCAATCCAATACAAGGAAATAAGTCACAACCAGATGTCCTAAGAAGCTTGTATTTATATTCATATACATTCGTATTCTCTGCCTTCTCTTCCCTCCCTTTCCCTCCCTCCTTTCCCCCTTCCCTCAGCTTTCTGCCTTTGCAAGGTACACAAGGTATTCAGAAACCTGTTTAAATAATCCATAATCAGTATACATGAACAAAAATACTATAAATTAATAGTCCACAAAGCAAACTAAATACCAGCCTTTCCAACGGGATGTAGTGGGGTTGAATTACGGTGTTTGAAACACACTATTTATAACTCATCTGTGACTTTTAAATCTCCAACAATGTTTGCTTTACAATCCTGGGTTCCAGAGTTTGGCTCTTAAAATAAATGTACAGATAATGGCTGTTAAGGAAGAGAATACTGTGCAAATGCTTAACTGACAGCTGCCAATATCTGTACTTTTTAAAAGCTCTCACTACTGCATGTGTGCTCCTGGGATTGTTAGAATCAGAGGAAAAAGGAAAAATTCCCTTTGCCATTCAACTTGAAACTCTCAATTCCTAATTTAGCATTTTTATACTTTGGGAGAAATATAATGACAAAACTAAGATGGCTGTATAGTTCTGTTAAAAAAATTTTTTCAACTTTTAAAAAGTCACTTAAGAGTTTCACATTTACTCATTAAAAAAAAAAAAAACACTATACAATATCAAGAAACACACCAGAAGAGGAAACAAGGTTGGGGTCAACCCACTTGGCCTGTGTGAAGCAGACACTTCTCGGTAACAAAGGGGATGGAGCTTAACAAATACTGTATCCATCTGCTGGGTCACCCCACTGTCTCAACTGCGCAGGAAGGCAGGGCTCAAACTGGGCAGGGAGACCTACTCAACTCAATGGCCTATCATTTATTCCCATTTCCCATAATGCCTCAGGGCTTCTTTCCCACAAGGCCTGGTTTTAAAGTATGCATCTTCTTCACTGGAGTTCATCTTCATACTAGTATCTAAGCTTGACCATTTTCTAAACATACACCTCAAAGCACCAAAGAAGGGCTCTCTGTGCTATTTACAACACTGCAAGGTTTAGGCTTTTGTGAAAAAGGTCAACCAAAGAAGCCCTCAACTGAAAAACACATGGACCAGCACACAGTGTGCCCATATTGTCACCATGTCCTTTTTTTTTGAGACAGAGTCCCGCTTTGTATTTCGGGCTGGCTCTGAGCTCACTATGTAGCCCAGGCAAGCTTCTAACTCAGCAATCCTCCTGTCTCTGCCTCCCGAGTGCTAGGATTACAGGCGTGAGCCACCACACCCAGCAGCCCATGTCCTATTTTATGACAAGTCCACTCTCCTGAAACAATGAAAGATTGTGTCTTCAGTTCAGCAATTATGTTTGGGCAATAATGAGTTAATTTCTGAGAAGGGAGTAGGGTTTTTCATAAAACTTTCAGGGCCATTTTAAATAGCCCTTATTGAACTATCAGGATTTGGTTCCCATGTAGGAAATGCATTCACTGTAAATAAAACATGACATCTTTTCCTCTTTACAATTTGCTGAAAAGTCCAGCCAAGCATGAAGTCCTTTTTTATGACATCCTGCTTATTACAGAGATTTCTGCACATGACAGAGAATTGGCTTTCTAGAAAGGACCAGGCCTTTTTGTTGTTTTATCATTGTTCTATTGTGGTTGTTTAGTTTCTTTCTTCTGTGTAAGTAGATTGAATTAAAAAAAGAGAACATTGTGATACACATCAGCAGCCTAACAAGTCACACTCACTTTATAGTTCACTTACAGCACCAAATAGAACTGAAAGTCCAAATTAGTAGTAAAGCAACTCTTAAATAAAAGCATATGCTCTTGCCATAGAGTATATGATGCATGTTTATAATCCTTTTTTTCACTTGGGTTTTTACTTTTTTTTTTAAATAATGCTCCCTTAGGTATATACATCTACCTTTTTGGGTAAAAATACCTGCCATTGTCAAATTAGAAATCACTTTCCTAACTTGCAACCATCACATTTGTATTGCACACCTGTTCTTTAAGCATCCAACGATGGACTCCTATAGTACCGTGGAAACAGCTATGTTCCCTGCCACAATTTGAACATGATCACAGCAGTTGAGCTGGCACAGGGGATCACTGGAGAACATTCATCTAAATACAGGTGCATATAGGATGCTTCAGACAGTGCTTTCTGATCCTAGTACATATCCAAATCACCTGGGAATTTGTTTTATCTTAAAACTAACTGCCAAGTCTCTCCACAAAATTTCAGATTCAGAAGGTAGAAAATGATCATGGATGGAGCAAGGAATGTTGAATAAACATCCAGATCAGCCTAAAGCACTTGTGAGACTCATAAGCACTTGTGAGATTCATAAGAGCAACCTGTACCTACATCTTAGTTTTTGAGCTACAAACACTCAGAGTGGAGTATCAGAAGCAAAGCTAGTTGAGAAACACAGTGCATAGCCCCAAAGCAAAAACCATGATGGCCCCTATAGGACAACTCTGTGTGAAGTAAATTGTTGCTTTCCTGTTCTGTTTACCTCTCTCTCAAACCACCTCCTATCCCTGACCAGGACATATCAAGTACTGGGACAACATAATGGCTGAGAATATAAATTCTGGAGTCAGTCCAACTGGATTTAAACTCTAGCTCCACTAAGTACTTTACTCTCTGCCTCAGTCTCTTAATCTCTGATATGGGAATAACAATGAGCTAATAGAAATCACTGAGGTTAGTTAAGTAAGTGAATACAGGTGAAGCATATGAAGTTGTCCCTTATGCATTGTCTTATGTGCACCTGAGGCGCCCAAACCCCTGGTTATAAGGCAGAACACAAAATAGTCACCAAAGAGGTAATTTGTGGGATAGCATTACACAGAGAGCCAAAGAGTGGGTTTACATTTCACACAGTAAATCAGCACAAAGACTGTAACACTGATGACGCTCCACCACCCTGCCTACCATTTCAAGTTCTCCATCTCCCTTCCAGCTAGTGCGTCTTCTCTTCCTTAGCTCTCAGTCAGCCTTTCTTATTGATTTACTGTCCAGCTACCTCCTGGCCAGAGACATTCAACATCATGAAACAGCTGTCTCTAGTGCACGTGTCTCTAGAGCCATAGCTGTGAGTCTGCCACCAGCTTGGGTTCCTGTTAAAATAACATCGTGCACAAGTCATGACTTGAGGCCTAGACTGACCCACAAAATTCCAAGAGTTTTGTTCTCTTCTTTTCTGAACACTTCTTTTCTAAGCTTTCTCTAGTTCATACATCTCATAAACACCTCATGGTCTCTAGAGGACTGGCTCCAAACCCCAAAATCCTGGCAGCGTCAGACATACTCATATTCCCGTTTTCTACCTCTTCTGTTCTCCACAGTCAACGCTGGTTTCCACCATTGTCATATGTGAAGGTTCTACCCAACTGGAATATATTCTCATATAGCTCTATACTTTATCACTGTGCTGACTATGACATGAAGGAAGCCTTGCTTTCTGCAGACTAGTGACTTGGAAACTCCACTACGAAGCTCCATCTGGTTCACCCTGCACCATGATATCTTAATAGAAGTCTAAAGCAAAAACAAGTTGTTTTAACTTCCTCATCTCAGACATCTCTGTTACCTCTCAAGTCACTGTGATCTTGGTAGATAAGATCTTGCCTCCACTTGGTGGGTAGGCATTTTCACCAAACTACAAAATGTCAGAGATGGAGCCAATCTCAGACAGTCATCTACTGCAGTATTCTCAAGTACCCACAGAAGAAAGTAAAGCTCCCCTTTACAGAGCTGCCCAGTGTCACACAGTTAAGGTGGTAGGTTACATATTTGTGACTGTGACAGTAATCTTGCACTGATGCTCATTTCACAATAAAGACACGAAAGACTCATGAAAGTAATATGAAACAAAACTTTTAAAATATAGACACGAATCACACACACAAGGAAATTGTTGGAGGTGATAATACATTTGTATCTTCATTGTGGTGATGGATGGTACCATGGATATCTGTGTATGTCCAGGATCATCAACATGTATACACACACACATAAAATATATGTAGTTTTTGTATACTAATTATACATCAATAAAACTTCTAAAAACACTGAAGAAAAATAAATGGTAGTCAGTAAGGATTTATATAGGGTTTTTTGTTTGCAAAAGCTTTATTCATAGTAACTGAAAACGGAATAGTTCAAGGGCCCCTGAACAAATGCACAGGTAGACAAACTGTGGCATATTCACACAATGAATACTACTCTGCAGTTAGAAGGAATGAGCTTTTAAGCATGCAGTAAAAAATGAATCTCAAGAGCAGTATATAAACACAAGAACTATGAATAAAAATTACATATGGGAACCTTCCAGTCATATAAAATTCTAAAACAGACAAAGGTAATCTACAGCAAGAGAACTGGTCACCTAGACCCAGAGCTGGCACAGGACTGAATGCAAATGGATACAAGACACTGCGTGGGGTGATGGGAATGCTGCATATACTGACCAGAATGCTAGTTTATCAAATATATGCTATGGTTGTAATTTTGTCAAACTCTATACTTAAAATAGGTGTTTTCCATTGAATATAAGTTACAACCCAATAAAGTTGATTAGAAGGAATAAGTTTTGAATCTGTAAAGAGTAGAAATAAATCTAGGTACCAGGTTCTATTCACTATCTCATAAGAACCATACTCTCCAGGACAAAAACTTATACTGAAATTTAAGCAATCATAAGCTTACCATGGGGCGACATAATTGTAAAAGAAAAAGAAATTAAAGAAGGAAAAGAATGCCATTCAAGGCTGTTTTACTAGTCTATGCTTTTAAATGAAAGGAAATTGTAATTGCTCCTATGACCTATGCATATACTTGAATTCCTATAGTATTTTCTGAGCATCACATTAATTTTTCTTTATTACAAAAGAAAAATATATTACAAGTCATGTATTTGAATTATGAATTGTAAACTATGTTCAAAATACAAGTAATTTTTTAAAAAGAAATCAAACTGAGCAGAGAATCTCCATCTCAAAGCAGTCATCATTCTCTTGGACTTTTAATAAATATCCCTTGCCACTCTTTAAAAGATGTGGATGTGAGTATGTTCTAGAAAACTTGAAGGTTGTTCTACATTTATGTCATTTCTTAACCTGACTGTTCTACTGAAAAGCGTATGAATTTCTTTTCACATTGTTACCTTGTCTTCTTTATCCTCATTTATACAAACTGCTGAGTATTTCACTGTCTAAACAAACTCCCCTTTCTCAATAATATATGGCTCTTCCATCTTTTAAAAAGATTATGAACAGGGGCCCAGATGTTTAGCTCAGTGGTCCCGGCGCCTGCCTCACAAGCGCAAGGTCCTGAGTTCAATCCCCGGTAACCACATACAACAATACTGGGCGTGGTGACTCACGCCCACCAGCCATCAATACCACATAGCACAGTGCCAGGCGTGGTGGCTCACACCTGTAATCCCAGCACTGGGGAGGCAGAGACAGAAGGATTGCTGAGTTTGAGGCTTGCCTGGGCTATATATAGTGAGCTCAGGGCCAGCCTGAATTACAAAGAGAAACCCTGTCTCAAAAATAAACAAGATTATCAACAACTCTGAAATTAATAATCTTATAGCTAAATTTTTATGCAAACCTTGAAAATTCATAATGATAAATTCCTAGAAGTATAACTGCTAAGACAGAAAATGTGTATATTATTTATTTTGTTTTGTGTTTTTGTTTTTGAGACAGGGTCTCGCTTTGTAGTTCAGGCTGGCCCAGAGCTCACTCTGTAGCCCAGACAAACCTCGAACTCAGCAATCCTCCTGTCTCTGCCTCCCGAGTGCTGGGATGACAGACGTGAGCCACCACGCCCGGCACTGTGGTATGTGGTATTGATGGCTGGTGGGCGTGAGTCACCACACCCAGCATTGTATGTGGTTACCGGGATCAAACTCAGGGCCTTGCGCTTGTGAGGCAGGTGCTGGAACCACTGAGCTAAATCTTCGGCTCCAAGCGTGTATATTCTTAAGGTTTTCAGTAGATACTGACAAACGGAGAACTGTATTTAAGAGAGAACCTGACAAACCGGCGTGTCTCCAAAGGATGAGAACCAAAAGGTCTACACAGCGCGTCCCTGAGACAGGTTGAAGGAACTGGGCATAGTCAGGCTGGAGAGAAACAAGCTTAGGAAACAAAATGACTTCCCTCAGGAAAGGAAGTTTCTGTTTCGCCGATTGCCTCGTTTTGCACTTAGAGCTGACTCAGCAACAGAACCGGACACATAGAAGAAGCGTACTTCAGGGGTTAGTTATTAAGGTATATATAAGCAGCCTTATCAGCACAGCCCCTCTTCAGAGATCTGGTTCTAAGCTGACATCCTTCTTGGACTGTCCAGGTCATAATAATTCCAAATTATTTCCTTCCCGCCTGCCTCAAAAGTTAGTGAGCTGTTTCCTGTCTTCCTTATTCTCCTCTTTTTACTTTTTCCATTCTTGAGCCCTAGCTATCAACTCTTTACAGTGAGTTCTCTCTGTTAAAGCGACCGGTGGGATTCCAGTCTTCACCTGACTGGGTAAAGTAAGAATGAACTACCCTTGGCATAAGATACTACAAAAGAAAATAACAGAGGGAAAGAACTTTGTACCAGATTGGGGGGGGGGGTCTTAAAATTATGTTTATCAATTCAAACCTTCTTAAACACGCATTTGCAGTCCAAATTGAGCATGTAAAGAACTTAAGAGCCCTGGAACTTTGGCCAAAGCAGATGACTGGAGTGTCCTGGCCCTACCTGTTAGGTGTTGCTCAGATTATTCATACATGTCCCTTCTCTACCCTCCATTCCTAACAACAGCAAGTTTGAGGAATTCAAATTTCCTTACCAATCTGCTGATTCTATAAGTATGTAACTCTCCTTCCACAGCTTCAGGGCTGTCCAAAAACCCCAAACAGGAAAAACAGAAAGTATGTATTACAGGACACCTCATAGACTAACTACCATCCACAGATCTGACCACCCAAGCAAGCCAAGAAATCCCCTTCAGCCAGGCTGGAATAATGCAGTAGAGAAAACATTATTACTGTGATATACTCTTCCTACTCCTAAGTTAAGGACAGGTCAGTGTTTTTCCTTATAACCTCCCTTCTTCTACGAATTACTAACATGGCTATAAAAATCTGCTCTAGCTTGAAGTCTGGCATAAAAGGTTTTTGGCTTTAGGCTGTACTTTGTTTCAGTGAAGCTACTGAGAATGTGCTTAGTGATGTTAAAAATCCGAGAGGCACCAAGAATTCTGAATAAAAGAAAGCTGTTCTGTGAAACCCCTTCTTCCATCACCACTCTCCACCTCCCCCAAATTAACAGGTTTCCTTTTTCTTAAGAGCATGTTAGGTGCTTTGTTGAAAGTGTAGCCTGTTGTTTCTTCAGGTAAGTGCTAAACAGAACCAAGACTTTATGAGTCTCAAACTCCTTCAATACAAAACGGGTTAGTGCAAACAAGACATTCAGACCGAAAGTGGTTTTCCTGCATCCGTGTTCCAGTTTATCTCTGTACCTTTCCCAGTTCTCGGAATAGGGGCATGTTGCTTTTGGAGCAAATCCCAAATATGTAAATTTGCAATACGACATTTGTAACTTGCAAATACAGTTTTCTTTATATCCTCTCTAGAACTGCTAACAAAGGTGGGAAGAGGAAGTTATTAAAATAATTCCCTTTTCATAGAAGGAACAACTGAAGCCCAGAGAGCATGATTTGCTTAACATCCTGGTCAAAGCCAAATTAGGAAAAAGCCTGCATGGATATGTAACTTGTTCTTGCTAACAGAGGTGTGGCCTTCTTAAACTCTTCAGCAGTATCTGCAAATAGGAAAGAAAGCAAAAAGGGACAACAGAGTTGGGTAACAGCCACAAGCCTGGATCAACTCATTGTACTGATGAAATTTCCTCACCTGAGACCTCCTAACAGCAGAGGTTAGGACACTTTCAAAGTCCTTTTCTGGTTCCTCTGCCTTTGGGATACTGAGTCAGAAGCAGAGAAAAGTTTTATCCTCGTGTGTCCCTGTACACATGCAGTTCCACCAGGCAGTCAGCTTTCACAGGCGGGGTTTCTACTCCACAAGCTGTCTGCCCAAACCTACCTGCCTGCTCCTTGCTCAAGACAGTAGAGGGCAGAGTCTGCCCCGGAACTGTGTGGACACCATCAACCCCTCAGCTGCTCTCGGGTTACACAAGGGCTCAGAAATGCCAGCTTTCCTCTGCGGAGTACTGCATGATGTGAAAACGTGACTGCCACGCAGAGTTGGTACAAATGACTCCCTTTAAATCTGTTTAAAACATTAAGCATTCAGCTTCTCTTTCGCAGCCCACTCCAGTCCCTTGTCCACTCCACCCTTAACCCATTCAATCCTTTCTTTTCAGTTGCACACACTTGCCATCGATGGCAGCAGCTATGCAGTGCAGCAGACTACATTTTCCGGAGTTCGTTAAGTATGTCTGACCATGGGGCTGAGTTTTGGCCAACGTAATGTGAACAGAGACTCGCCCATTTTCAGTGCTTCTGTGGGTACGTCTCTTTCTCTTTACTTCTGTTCTGGTTAAGTGGATACGAGTACTATAGACCTCTATGACAGTGGAACCTAAGGTGGACGGAGGCTGGGTCCCTGGATGAACACGTGGAAAACTCTAGTATGCAGCGAGAAGTGCACCACTGCGATTCGGAGGGCGAGAAGACCGAATAACCTACTGTGACTGACGCACTTCCAAAACTAGACTATCAACTCCTCACAGAAAGATTGTGTATTTGATGCATCGCTGCATTCCCAACAGGAAGCTGTACACAGTAGGCGTCCAATACAAGTCTATTATAAATGAGCCTCCATGGCTTCCCTCTCGAAGCTCTTATACACAAGTGCTTCTACCGACATTAACAGTAAAATGACTGATAATGAATTGCACTTCTTTTTTTATACTCGCAAATTTGAAAATGAAAGCAAAATACTCCTCGAATCCACTGTTAATTATAATCACTAAATAGAATGATTCATACTTCTTAAATGCCACTTCATGTGCATAATCAGCTAATAATCTAAACATAAACATCCAAGACAGAGGACAAGTCAGAATGGAACCCACAGTCACATAGTTGAATGTGCCTCTGGAAAGATTTTTAATGTACTCCGGTGTCTTAGGATATGTTTGTGCTCTGTGCATATCACAGCTGACATCTTGTCAAAACCAAGAGAAATAATTGCATCCCTGAGTAAGAATATCATGCAGGCAGCAATTTAAATGTGGCACTGCTTATCAGCACCGATTTACTAACATCTTACTGTATATAACCATGTGTGGTAGGAGAAAAACATATACATCCTCACCAAGATTCAAGCATAAAAACAAAATCTGTTACATTTCCAACTCAAAAGAGTTGGAACAAAGAAAAAAGAAATAAAGTGGAAAGGTGTGGGGTTTTTTTCCATTAGAAATAAACTTTTACAGAAATCTAACTCCTAAACTTTACATCTTCATTTAAGGTGGGTTGGGCAGAACACAAGCCAGTTTACTCAAGTCTTGAGGGAAAAGAAAAACAACCTATCTTATGAGGTTATTAAGCTAACACCTCAGCGAGCCGCAGGCATGCTACTCATTTATTACACAAAACCGAGATCTTCTGACAGTCAATAATTATGTGCTGAGAACTCTAATGAATAACTCTGCATTAGAAGGACTCACAAAACTTTGATCAGTGTCCCGAGAGGCAGCGGGTCAAGATGAACCTTGAAATCTGATTAACATCATCTATTCTCATCTAGCCTTCTAAAAATACTGTTTTGTAAGCTCCCCATTCTTTACCTAGATATTCTGCAAACATTACTTTGTCAGAAATCCTAGGGCAATCATAAAAAATGAGTATTCACTTTTGAAACAGATTTAAAACCAGAGTTTGTATAATCTCCCACACATTTTTTGACACCTCTTTTTGCTCCTAGCCCTATGGTCGTAAAAGACTCAAGTTTTAGGACTCAGTACAGTATTATAGGAGTACCAGGCTATAATGTAGCCTTCATCCTCTCCAAATGCCAAAGCTTTAAGATGATCTGGATATAAAGAGATCTCTCTCCCCCGCCCCACATACACACTCCTAAGTTTTCTTTAAACTAAAGGGGTCTCTGGGATTCCTTTTATCTTGGGATTCTCTAAGACTGAAGAACCCTTGACAGAAACATATACACACAGAAAGGAAAAATTACCAGTTTCTAACTCTATAATATAAAAGCCCCCAGCAGGATCTCCACGGTGGAGGAGAAACAGCCCCAGGAAAGGACTTTGCACAAGGAGATGAAGAGGAGCAGCTGGAGAGGAGGTGGGAGTGGGTGACAGAGACATGGAGCCAGGAACAGAGCTGTGAGGAAGAAGGGGGAAAAAGGCTGAGCAGCCGAAGGATGGTGGTTAAAATAACTCGTGCTAACAGAGTGTTCTTTGTTACCACACACTGCTCTTTGTTATCACACATTACAGAAAGTTATAAACAACAGAAGCATGCCGTACAGTAAAGCTGCACTTCAAGCTCTTAGCTCTGGTGACCTAACAAACTCCCTGGCTTCCTCCTTGTACAGACTGACGCTATTTCTAGAACACCACGTTAGGATTTGGCCATTAATCTGTATATCTCAATCTATGCCCAGGAGCCATCTATGACGTTGGTAACCGACTCCTTCAAAAAAGCCTTTCACAGGGATTCTGATGCCAAGCAGGAAGATGAGGGCAGGGTTGATCCCATCTGTGATGAAAAGCATTGAGCTCTACAAACAAAGGTGATGTAAAACTTTCGGAGGGTGTTTTTAGGAGGTCCATACAGAAAGACCTCATGTGGGTTCACACATAAAATGAGATAGTCAACAGAAACAGTGAGCGCTCGCCAATACAGGCAATAAAACAGACCCATCCAAAGCCCAACAGGAGACTCATACCCACAGTGGCTCTGCTAACCCCTCCTTTCTTCTTGTGTTCACCATGACTTTTCACACTCTCCGTAGCCATGTTCCTCTCCTCTGAGTGGGTTCGACAGTTGACCTTCTCTTTCCCAAGCACGTTGGGGGAAACTGACTGAGCACGATACATGAGAAGAGGGGTGGTACATCCACCTGCTTCAGAGCCCGCGGTCACTCAATCGCTTCCCTCTTAGCTCTCCACTACAGCCTTTCTTTTCTGGCCTGAGTAAGTCACGCTCTCCCTCAGACACCTTCGAAGTGCCGAAGCCCTGTCTCAATCTCTCCCTGGCTCTAAGTAAAGCAAAGCAGGGAGCCGCTGTGAGACGCTGCTCCAACGCCCACCACGCACGCTTTATCACGTGCTCGGCACTCTGCTTTTATCATCAGTCGCTCTGCCTCCGCCATCACGGGCTTCTTACCTGTCCACTGTTTAAATGCTGTTCTTTTCTCAGCGTTCTCTTTTCTTCTCATTTCTTATTCTGCAGTCTGGGAATGCTCTGTTTCTCTCTAGCTTGTTGGCTCCTTCAGGACTCCAGACTATGTCTAAACTTATCTACGCCTCTTAGCAGGTACATAAATCCAAAAGTGCAACATGTTTTTATGCATCAAAGTCTGTCCTTTCTCCCTCTCTGGTATCTCTTAGATCTCATGGCTCTTCACTTCCACGGCAACTTTCTCTCCAGCCCAAGGGAGAACCACAGCTGCAGTCCTAGCGGGTCACCACACTGGCGCTCTCTACCCTGCCCATTCTGTCCTCCAGAGGGCCCCCCAAATTATCCATGTGAAAGAAAAGTGAGCCTCCTATCTGTACCCTGTATATATTCCTTCGGCCACTTCCCTTCATGCTACTCACATATCCACTCCACCTCTGTCACCAAACATGTAATATTTTAAGTTGCATCTTCATATATATCATATCAGGATCATGTTCCTGACATTCCCAGGACCTAATATAGCTGATATACAGAAAGCTTATTACATTCCATTGAATTCAATGAAATATGAAAGAGAGACAGAGAGAGAGAGACAGAGAGAGAGAGAGACAGACAGAGACAGAGAGACAGAGAGAGAGAGAGAGAGAGAGAGAGAGCAAATCCTTTAACCATCAGTCAGGCAGAAGTTATAGGAAGCAGGTGTCTCTAGAGAGCATGATGGAATGTGCGAAGGGAATCTTATTTCCCACTGTAGAATCTTAGACTTCTCACCCCATATGTGTACCACAGCTGAACACAGCACTGAGGAGGTGCAAGAGAACGTGCCTGGCACTGTGCATAGCAGGGATTTCAGATACCAAAGAACAGCTTCATTAACTGAAGAAATTTTTGAACTTGGTTACCTCCTGTGTAACTCAATTTTGCTTCCCTCTCGACTTCCACAGAACCTTGTTGTTCTTCATTTGTAGCATTTTCCAAAATCTAATTAACAATGGCATGATTTATAGACAGTCCTCCACATTGGATCATAGACTTCTGAAAGGCAGGGGCTCTCATATCCTTGCCTTCACGGCCTCTACAAGTTCTAGTATAGTGCTCTGTGTAGAAATGGCAGTAATTTGGAATTGCTCATCTAAATTGGAATATTACGGAAAAAAGGAAAATTCTCAATGTTGAATCTAATATAAAATGTACCAACAAAGTCAATTTTTAAAAATGAAAACCAAAAAAAGCAATAATTATCCTTGTTTGTAACCAATCCATGTTCAGCAGAGGCAAGGAAGATAAATCCTAAACAACTAGTAATGGGTAATAGAGATATAGATTGGGTTTTCTCTTGTCAGATTGAGAACAAAAATAGGATGGCTGTATGATCTATATTTTTACGCCTTATCTAGGTCATGGATAAACATATATTAGTACTTCTTCACTTATAGTGGCAAAACATACTTTCAAGTGAAAGCCTTGAAAATCTATGTATATCCAAATCTATACAGAGTCACTACTAAGTGAATATGAAAAAATCATTTTGAGATGAAAGAGGAAAATGAAAATGGATTCTAAAATGATATCCTCATAAACAAGACAGGAAAACAATCAGCAATTTCCAGACAGATCTACAGCATAACTCTTCTAGTGAAAATAGCTCAACTAAATCCTTTAGTACCAGGGAGTCGTTTGAAAACCTCTTGCTGAGAGAAGAACAAAATGTACAGAATATAAAGTTTAAAATCTATTTTCCTTCCAAACCACATTAAAAGTTAGAAAAAACAATAGGAGATGTGAGGGGGAAGAGACAACATCATAGAATCCATGGAAGTGAAATGAATATTCATCGAACACCTAAACCAGAAATCCACAGGATCAACCGTAATACTAAGTATTAAGTGTCCTGCTTAAGCTGACAGGCCTGAGGTGACCCAGCCAAGCCTGCTGTGCACAATCCAAGCAGGACCATCTACCCCCACGAAGCCTTCACTTTTCTCCTTTCTTCCCACGTCACCGCCTCGGCCACACACAAGACTGGGCTCTGAGGCTCCTGAACACACTCACAGATTTCCACACCTCACTTACCTCACTATGGCGCACTGCGCACTGCAGCTGGTTGTCGACACGGAACTGAACCTCAAGGTGCTGCCGTGGAGTCCACTTCTCCCTCACCCACTGGCCATGCTCAAACCCGGCTGGCTGGTTAGTGTCTGAGCACAGCCAGGTCAGGTATGGATTTGTCCTGAACTCACACATACCCTGCAAGAATTCTCCTTCTCGGGCCGGAGGGTTAGCTCAGTGGTTCTGGCGCCTGCCTCGCAAGCGTAAGGACCTGAGTTCGATCCCCGGTTACCACATATAATGCTGGGCGTGGTGGCTCACGCCTGTAATCCCAGCACTCGGGAGGCAGAGAGGGGAGGATTGCTGAGTTCGCGGCGGCTTGCCTGGGCACCATAGTGAGCTCAGGGCCAGCCTGAACTACAAAGCGAGACCCTGTCTCCAAAAAAAAGCAAA
>PVIC010018021.1:0-32121 GCA_004025085.1 Thryonomys swinderianus
GGGGGGGGTGCTCCCTGCACACAGACATCTTGGGGGGCACACACACAGGTGTTAGTGGGGCCCTTGGGTGCTGTGGGGTCCTTCTAGAGATTGCTTTCAGGTTCTTGTCCTGAACAAAAAGAATTGGCTCAAAAAGGTGGCAAGGTTTTATATCTATTAAAGAGAGAGAAAGAAACATGTTCTGCAGATTGAGACTAGATCCCTGACAGGGAGAGCGCAGTGACCAGGACACTGATGGTGGCTGTCTTTTGTATCCCCACCCCCCATCCTGGCCTCAGGTCTCTGCTGTCCTATCAAAAGCCTGGTTGATTTTATGCCAGGAGCAATGAAGACAGCGCTTTCTGATTGGTCCAGGGAAAGAGCTTGGAGATGGTTTTTCTGCGAATGTGTCCTGGAGTTCTGTGATTGACAGGTGATGCCCAGTTGCCCAGCCAGCTGGCCACACCCTAATCTACTGCCTCATTCGTGCACAGTGCCAGTGGTTTCTCCAGACCACTCTGCTTTTCCTGATCTTATCGGGCACTAAATACTTTCCAGTTGCTGCTGAGCCCAATTTCTGTTTTAAACAACCCTTCATGGACCTGGCCTGGAAAATACCTGAGCTTCGTATTTACCGGAGACAGGGGCTGGGCCAGTTGCAACAAACCCCTTGCCTTTCAGGCAAAGAGCTAATGGCAAAAATGAGTCCTCAAGTAGCGCTTGGGTGTGCCTGCTTTTTAATTTTTTTTTCTAGGTGAGTTTATTTGGCAGTGATGATTATGCATCTTGGCAAATGAGGAACTGAAAGTATGCAAGGTAAAGGAAGAAAGCGAGGCGTTGTGATGGAAGGAGAAGAGAGAAGGCCGGAAATGTGGGGGGGAAATGGGACCGGAGGGTAGGAGCTGATGAAAGGAAAGGTCTGGGCAGCAGTGTGTGTCTAACATTCACAGCCCTGGTTTGGTCTCTGACACCAACATAAATAAGTAAGTAATATATAAAAAAGGAGGAAAGAGGGCCGGAAGGTTAGCTCAGTGGTTCCGGCGCCTGCCTCGCAAGCGCAAGGACCTGAGTTCGGCCCCGGTAACCACATAGAATGCTGGGCGTGGAGACACGCCCACCAACAATCAACACCGCATACCGCAATGCTGGACGTGGTGGCTCACGCCTGTAATCCCAACACTCGGGAGGCAGAGACAGGAGGATTGCTGAGTTTGTGGTGGCTTGCCTGGGCACCATAGTGAGCTCAGGGCCAGCCTGAACTACAACGCGAGACCCTGTCTTAAAAAGCAAAAAAAAAAAAAAAAAAAAAAAGGAGGAAAGATAGGCAGTCATCAAAGAGGATGGGGAAGAAGTACATGCAACAGGAAAGATATTTGATTTTTTTTTTTTGAGATAGTGTCTTGCTACAAAGTTCAAGCTGGCCTTGAATTTAGAGTGATCCTCCTGCCTCAGCCTCCTGAGTGCTGGGTTTGCAGGTTTGTGCCACCATTCCTGGCCAGAAAAGATTTGATTTAAACAAGATTTGACTCTTTTCCTGGTTGGAGCCAATTGTTTTATATGCGTGTTTAAATGCGTGCGGGTGTTCATCATGGCAGGGTGGGCTATCAGTTCTTCCTTTGTGTGTTAGGATATGTTGGAATTGGCGTGGATCAAAATTCTGCATTTATGAAGCCTTATTCCCAGTAGCCAAAAACTAGAAATAACTGAAATGTCCATCAGCTGCTGGCTGGGTAGGCAAAATGTGGCCTAGCCTCACAACGGCCTCAGCAGCCTTAGCACTGTGGATTCTTCTGCAACTCACAGCAAACAGATGCATCTTGAAGCCTGTGCTGTGGGAAGAAGTCACTGCCAAGCGCCACATACGGCACCGTTCTGGTTTATGAACTGTCCTGAGTGGGCAGGTCCACAGTCCAGGAAGCAGGTTGGTGGTCACCAGGATTGGAGGGGCGTGACCACTAAGGTTGTGGCACTGTAGTTCCAGTGAGCAGTGTGTGGTTGGCACAGTGATGACACCTGCCTTTCAGGAAGCAGCCAACGGCCGCCACCCTTACGAGGAGGTTACGATGTTCCCTCTGTCCGTGCACACGGTCTCTGACTTGCCAGACAAGTGCGTGTTGTACTTGTCATTTGTTGAACGGGTTCCCTCTTTGGTCCCTTCCAGTTCTGTAGAACTTCCCCAAATAACTTGCGACCACAGGAAAGAGAACTGTGGTTAAACCTTAGCAACAGAGTTAGTCAGCTTGGGGATATTTTCCTGCACTTAGGGTCCCTTTTCCATCGTGGGTTTGCATTCTTCCTCCCACTGCATTGTATAAATGTGCCCCTGTGTGTGTCAGGACACTGTCAGGTGTTCTGATTAAACTAAATGGTGAATCAAGGTTTCACAGTGTGGGTTCAACTTGGGTTTCTTCTTCTTCTTCTTTTTTTTTTTTTTTGAGACAGGGTCTTGCTTTGTAGTTCAAGCTGGCTCTGAGCTCACTATGTAGCCCAGGCAAGCCTCAAACTCAGCAATCCTCCTGTCTCTGCCTCCCGAGTGCTGGGATTACAGGCGTGAACCACCATGCCCAGCATTGTAGGGTGTGGTACTGATTGCTGGTGGGGGTGAGTCACCGCGCCCAATATCATATCCTTGTATGTGGTTACCGGGATCCAACCAGGGACCTTGCGCTTGCTAGGCAGGTGGCGGAACCACTGAGTTAAATCTCCAGCCCGGGGTTTTTTCTTCTTATTGGGGATGTTGACAGATTTTCTCATATGAAGAGTCCTGTCTATGACCCATCTTAGTCCTTTTTTTCAATTGAGCCTTTTCTATTTCAACACCTATTTTTCTACTTTCGTACTTATCAACATCTTTGCTAGATGAATTGCAAATCTTTTTTTGAGTTTATATTTTAATTGTACTCTAATATATTAAATGTACTTCAACTTAAAAATTATTTTATTGGGCCAGAGATTTAGCGCAGTGCTTCCGGCACCTGCCTCACAAGCGCAAGACTCTGAGTTTGATCCCGGTAACCACAGACAATGCTGGGCGTGGAGACTCACGCCCACCAGCCATTAATACCACATGCCACAGTGCCGGGCGTGGTGGCTCACGCCTGTCATCCCAGCACTCGGGAGGCAGAGACAGAGGATTGCTGAGTTCCAGGCTTTCCTGGGCTACATAGTGAGCTGAAGGCCAGCCTAAACTACAAAGCGAGACCCTGTCTCAAAAAAAAAAATTAGTTTATTAACTTATGAATTCGTTGATAATATCATAAAGGTGACACTTCAAAAGTGTGGGGAGAAGTGAAATAATTAACAGATAACAATAGGAAAACTGGAGAACCAGCTTCAAAAAATAAATAAATTAGGCATCAGATGACTGAAGCCTCAACTGAATTCTTTTTATTTTTATCTTTTTTGTGTTTTGAGACAGGGTATTTCTATGCTTGAACTCACTATGTAGCCCAGGCTGGTCTTGAATTCAAGGCAGTCTTCCTGCCTCAGCCTCCTAAATTCTGGGATTATACATGTGCTGCACCAAGCCCAGCTTCCTAGCTGACTCCTTGACTCCAACGCCATGATAGACCTGGAGTCACAGCCACCAACCAAGCCCTCTTCAACTCTCACCCACAGAAACTAGTGACAAATAACTAATGCTCACTGTTGTTTCAAGCTGTTGAGCTTTGAGACGATTTGCTAGGTGGTGTTATGGTTTGGGTTTGTTTGTCCTCCAAGGCCTCATGTTTGGAAGGTGACTGGATCGTGGGGGTGTCACCGTCAACAGTAGACTCATCCACCACGAGCTCACTTGCTGAGTGCATTGTTAGAAAGTAGGTCTGGCTGGAGGGTTAGCTCAGTGGTTCCGGCGTCTGCCTCGCAAGCGCAAGGACCTGAGTTTGATCCCCGGCAACCACACACAATGCTGAGCGTGGAGACTCACGCCCACCAACAATCAACACCGCATACCACAGTGCCGGGCGTGGTGGCTCACGCCTGTGGTCCCAGCACTCGGGAGGGCAGAGACAGGAGGATTGCTGAGTTCGAGGCTTGCCTAGGCACCATAGTGAGCTCAGGGCCAGACTGAACTACAAAGCGAGACCCTGTCTCAAAAAGCAAAAAAAAAGAAAGTAGGTCTGGCTGGAGGAGCCGCGTCGCTGGGAGCGTGACCTCGAAGTGCGTCTCCTCGTCTCCAGGGCCTCCCTTCTTCTCTGCTTCCTGGCTGCCACTGGCAAACACTGTCCAGCTGCCTTGCCCTTTTGCTTTGCCCTTCCATCGTTGTGCCTTGCAGCCACCTGACCATGGATAGTACTCACCGAAACCGTGAGCCAAGTCGAAACTTTCCTCTGGTAAGTCACAGGTTTTGAGTACCTTGTCCCAGTGGTGGGAACATGGCTAATACATGCAGCAACGGGACAATACAATCCGTGGATAGAAATTGGGATTTAGTAAATCTCAATCACATACAGCCTCGAGCATCATGCCTGGCTGGGTACAGATGCTTCAACCGTACAGCAGCACCCCGAGTTTCAAAGCCCTGAAATACCACATAACAGACTGGTGAGGAGCTCTGAGGTTTCCCTGAACTTTCCTCCTTTCCCAGTTATTCCTCCCACAAGGTCAGCAGTGGGGCAGGAGCCAATTTTCTCCCCCTGGGTAGTGGGCAGCTCCCTGCAGCTCCGCTGCCTGTGGGCCGTGTTCACTGCTGCTCCCCAAAACCTCTCTCCCCACCAAAGGCCCTTGGCCTAATGTAGCAGTAATGTTTCCCAGGACCCCAAAACATAAACCCCAGGGGGAGGACCAAAAAAGCAAATGTGTTGAAACTTTAAATTTTTTTTTTTCCTGGCAAAAGACAGCTTTAATTAAGTAAGGGTGCCAACAGACATTAGGGTGTCACGTGCAGAGCTGCCATTATGCGATAGCCCACGGGGCGGGAGGGTGTCCCCGTGTGTTCCGGGCCGTGGACAGTTAAACAAGCGAACACACAGAGCATCAAAGGAAAGAGCAGGGGTGCAGAGTGAGGATGGGGGCCACTGCTCAACAGAAACCGCCTCTGTTCTCCGAGTTGAGAGCTCTTGGGTGGGTCGTGGTGGTGCCTCAGGACGTGAGTGTGTTCATGGCACTGAATTGTACCCTTAAAGTGGGCAGAATGGCAAGTCTTGCCTTGTGTGCGTTCGCATATATAGAAAGGGAAGGAGAGTCCCACAATGCTACAACACTGAAGAGACTTAGGGACACGGACCTCAGTGACAAATATCAGTCACAAAGGGACGAGCATGGCAGGAGTCTACACCCAGCGGGTGTCAGAGTCAGCAAAGCCACAGAGGCAGGGAGCAGAGCGGTGCCTCCTGGCTTCAGGGAGAGACAAAAGGGAGTTGCCTGATGAGCCTGGCATCTCAGCTCTGCAAGATGAAAAAGTTCTGGAGACAGACGGTGGTGAGGGTTGAAATTGCATTTAATGCCACCGAATTATGCACCCAAGTGGTTGAAATGGTAAATTTCATGGATGTATTTTTTTTAAACCACAATAATGAGCATAACCAAAAGGACAAAGATAAACTACAGACTAGAAAAAAATATATATTTTAAGTTTTTATATCGCTATTAGTTTATTCATCCTGCCTGGAAACAGCAGAGTTCTGGATTAGGGAATAGACTATTTTCTCTCATAGCAGCAGTCTGACCATGAATTCTCTGTGCCTCAGTTTCCCAAGGGCAGCAGGAGGAGACCAGGGGCACCTTACAGGGACTTCGTGTCACAGCCCAGGCAGAGGTTGGGCCGCATCTGCTTCCCTCTCACTCTGGGGGTGGAAGGAGAGCCCTCATCCTCTAAAGTAAACACAAACCCACTCAGGAAGGGAGCACAAGTCCCTGAGTTTTTATAACTCTCTGGAATGCAGGCAAATGGCTCTGGATTTATCACCCTGAGAAAAGAGGGGGGTGTGGGGCCGGCAGAAGAGGTGGCAGATCAGTATCTGGTGCTTGGTTAGGTCCGGGAGAAACACAAACAAACCAGATACCAAACAGGTCCGGAAGATGGTCCCCCCAGCATATAACGCAGCCTATCTAATCACAACAGCGTTACTATGTGATTACCTAACGGATTCCTGAGATCAAGGAGAAGATAAGGGATTCTATCCCAAGCTGGAAGAGGGAATGTGAACGACATTTGATAGAAGAGGCCTGCCGCTTGGGAAAACCACATTTGAAAACGTTGTCAGACTTCCGGGGAATTAGAGAAATGCAAATTGAAATGGATGTCAACCACATATTGAGGTGTTTCCCATCATTAATGAAAAAGACCAATGAAGTGTCATGTTGTCAGACTGTAGGGATGGGTGAGGAGATTGGAAGCCGAAGCTGCTTCTCTGAAGTGTTGAGCATAGGGCCGGAGGATTAGCTCAGTGGTTCTGGCGCCTGCCTCGCAAGCGCAAGGCCCTGAGTTCGATCCCCGGTAACCACATACAATGCTGGGCATGGAGACTCACGCCCACCAGCCATCAATGAAGTGTTGAGCATAGAGGTATAAAGACAGGAAGTAGATCAGTCTTTTCTAAAGCTGGAGAGGTTATGGTGCCCAGAAAGTCAAAGGTCTGACTATTCTTTTTTTTTTTTTTTTTGCTTTTTGAGACAGGGTCTCGCTTTGTAGTTCAGGCTGGCCCTGAGCTCACTATGGTGCCCAGGCAAGCCGCCGCGAACTCAGCAATCCTCCTGTCTCTGCCTTCCGAGTGCTGGGATGACAGGCGTGAGCCACCACGTCCGGCATTGTGGTGTGCGGCGTTGATTGTTGGTGGGCGTGTCTCCACGCCCAGCATTATATGTGGTTACTGGGGAACGAACTCAGGACCTTGCACTTGCAAGGCAGGCGCCAGAACCACTGAGCTAACCCTCCGGCCCAAGGTCTGGCTATTCTAAGTGTCAAGTGAGGGAAACTTTCCTCACAGCTGGGGAGTAACCAGCATAGAGAAAGACCTGGCTGTTCTGTGTCCTAACGGTGCCGCTGGAGGTAAAAACATCTTTGGGTCATGTGAACCAAAACGCATTGGTGACTATGTTCATAGAAATCTAATTTGTAAAAGTAAACATTTTAAGTGTCTTAAATGCCCAAGAACAGGATCATGGGTAAGAAAATTATTTTTATTCATACAATAGAGTAAAACAAATGAAACAGAGTCACATCGCAACACAAATACAGCTCCCGAACACAAGGCTGAGTGACAAAATCAAATTGCCAGTGGGAGCACACAGCCAGACACGCTTTATATCGAGACACATAAAACAGTGACCCTTGAATCATCCTGTAACATGCGAAGCATGTCACACAGGAAGCTAATAGCACCTCCGCAAAAGGAAGGGTGGGAGGGCAGACCCAGAGTATGGACTGTACTGCCCGTTCAGGTTTGTTTCTCTTTTTTTTGTTGTCTGTTTTGTTTTGCCTTTTTGTGTTGGGAATCAAACTCAGGGCCCCATGCCTGCCAGGGAGGTGCTGTACTGCTGAGCGACATCCCCGGCATCAAGTTTGTTTGTTTCACAAAAAACTAATATGGATGTTTGCTAAAACATAATTGCTGTACTAGCTGCTCTTTCCAGTAAGTTGAAATGTCGCCCGATTCTACAAGAGAAACAGGCTGAGGATTTAGCTCAGGTGGTACGGCGTCAATTTGGGATGCACAAAGGCCCTAGTTCAATCCCCGGTGCCTCAACAACAAGAAAAGGAAAAATAGAAATTACAAGAGAAACAGAAATGCAGTCTTACAGGCTAGGGGGCGGCTGCTGCTGGCCCGGAAGTGCTACCAGTCACGTGGACATCTTGTTTCTCCGTCCTGGCTGCTGCACGGTTGACACCCCCCAGAGAAGCCCTCACAGAGCTCCTTAGATCGGTCTTGGGTTGAGTTCTGCAGCCTGGCAGGGACTCAGAGATTCTAATGCACTTTAGTGTCCGAAAACTGTGCCCCTGAGACTCACCAGCTCCTAGTCTCTAAGTGTATCAGGCCAGAGATGAAAGACGACTCTGGCATTCCAGAAGAGGAGACCTGGGGCTGGTTATCAGTGTCGCCATGACAACCACGGCCCAGGCAGAACAAGGCAAAGTTGAAAGGTCAGGGCAGGCACTGATAGCTGCACACTGTAAAACTTCTTAGGTGCCTGGACAATGTATTTGCCACACATTAGATGGTTGGTTGGAAGGGTAATTTTTTTTCACCCCCAAATGACCTCCTATTAATTTTATTCTTTTTGCAGTCTGTTGCCTTGGAATGTTGCTTAGCAAACAATTATGCCCAGTATTGCCCTTTAAAGGAGTGCATCTACTAACTGTGTTAAATACAATCACAGATGACACTGGCTCGCACAGGCTTTTAACCAACCATGACCTCTTGGCTCCCTACAGCACTGCGGTGTGCTAACGTTGTGCGACAGCACTGCGGTGTGCTAGCGTGGTTTGCAAATTTGACTCCAAAGAGCCAGAATAATTAAAGGCCGGAATAATTAAGCTCCCAGCAGGCTGCAGGGGAGGGAGGGCACGAAGGGCTGCAGCTGTCAGTGTTCAGGAGGGCCGCGGGCTGCAGGTGGCTCTGGCCTCGCACCTCGCTGTCCAAACGGGGTCCCGAGAGCTCATTAGGAACCCAGACTCCGAGGCTGGCCTCGGGTGTACAGGAGCAGATTCCGCAGCTTAATGAGACCCCAGGTGATTTTCATGTCTTGTTTAAGTTTGAGAAGCATGCGCGTCAGGCTCTGAGGCAGTCCGTTCCCTCCCAGAGCCTTAAAGAAGCTTCAAACACTCCCGGCGGAGCTTGAGAGGGGGATGTCCCTGTGAGCCACGCCAGCGAGGAGCCCCTGGTGCCGCTTGTGGGTTGTACGTTGGATGCAGCTGCTGTGCTGTTTTCCCTCTCGTGGAAAAGAACCGGGGACTCAGGAACAGAGCAGGAGGGCGGAGGGATCTGCCCAGAGAGGGCTCTGGGGACCTGGGCTGACAGCCATGCCCGCCCCCCCGCCCGATTTCTCCCCCCACTCCCTGGAGTAGGGTGCAGGGAGCCCTCTCCTATCCCCGCTCCTGGCTTCCCGGGGAGAAAGAAGAGGGAAGCGGAGGGCAGGGAGAGGAGCTGCCCAGCGTCGCCCCCGTGGACCCTGCAGTGACGGGGAGGACGGCCTCCCCTCCGGGGGCAGCGCTTGGCGGGCGGGCGACCAGCCCCGACCCCTGCGACACGGCGGCGTCAGGAAGCCACAGCCCAGAGCGGGGTCCTGAGGCAGGGCCGCGACCGAAAAGCAAGCGTTGGGCCCAAGCACGGAATCAGGGTCTGTGACGAGCAGCTGGCGCCGGGGGCCCTGGCCGAGCTTCCCAGACAGACTCATCCAACCGGGAGCTGAGATTCTTCATGTGACACAAGATGCTTGGCTTTAAAAAAGGAACTTAAAAAAAAATTGTGTATTATACACATAAACTACCACTCCATTCTTCTTTTTTTTCTTTCGATACTGACTGTCGCTATGTAGCCTAGGCTGGCTTTGAACTCACTGTGCAGCCCAAGGTGACCTTCAACTTGCAGGGACCCTCACGCCTCACCCTCGGAGTGCGGGATCACTCCGGCACGCACCCCCACGCCTGGTGAGGTAGGTACTTTCTTTTGGTTTTTTGGGGACAGAGTGTTACTTTGTAGTTCAGACTGGCCCTGAGCTCACTATGGAGCCCTGGCAAGCCTTGAACTCAGCAATCCTCCTGCCTCTGCCTCCCGAGGGCTGGGATGACAGGCGTGCGCCACCACGCCCGGCACTGTGGTGTGTGGTACTGTTTGCCAATGGGTGTGAGTCACCACGCCTGGTATTGTATGTGGTTACCAGGGATCGAACTCAGGACTTTGCACTTGCCAGGCAGGCACCGGAACCACTGAGCTAAATCTCCAGCCCAGGTCGGTACTTTCCATAGCTGCTCTGCCTCCACAGGGCTTGTCGCCGGCCTTCCATCCCGGCCTCCCCATGGAGGAGGCTCCGCGGTAGAGCCTGGAAGACTGGTGCGTGTCTGCGTCTCCCTCCTTCCCCCGGCACACAGGCTAAGGGAGAAGTCCCCGGCGCGTGAGGTCTCCGGCGCACAGCTGTCCTCTGAGTGTCCCAAAGGCAGTTGTGACCCTGATGACGTGGTGTCTCAGCTGCGACCAACACTGGATGGGGTCCTAAGTATTGGTGATGGGCGAGGTGTAGGGGAGAGACGGGAACACGCACGAACCAGAGAGGTTGACTGGCCCCGCTCTGCCCCTGAGCTTAACTGTTGAAAGTACCGCTAGGAAATGGCACTGACTTGACCAGATTATTTATTTATACCAGCTGCTTAAAACTGAGGTCTAGATTGTTTTTGAAAAACAGAATTACATTTTAAAATATTGATATTGAAAAGAACTCTTTTTTTTTTTTTTTGACACAGGGTCTCACTTTGCAGTTTAGGCTGGCCCTCAGCTCACTATGTAGCCCAGGCAAGCCTTGAACTCAGCAATCCTCCTGCCTGTGCCTCCCGAGTGCTGGGATTAAAGGCGTGAGCCACCAAACCCAGCACTGTGATATGTAGTATTGATGGCTGGTGGGTGTGAGTCACCATGCCCAGCATTGTATGTGGTTGCCGGGATTGAACTCAGGGCCTTGCGCTTACAAGGCAGGTGCTGGAACCACTGAGCTAAATCTCCAGCCCTTGAAAAGAGCTCTTATACTTTGTAATCATCATGATGGCTAGTAGAAGAAAAACACAAAACAAAGCAAAGAAAAAAGTGTCATAAAATAAAAAGGCCACCAGAGCAACTAAAAAAATGAAAAATGGAATTACTATGTGATCTAGCAATTCCATTTCTGGGTATGTATCCAGAAGTGGGGACTCGAACTGTCATCTGTTCATGAATTTTCACAAAGCATCATTCATAGGTGCCACAGAGCTGGCAACAGCCCCCATGTCCATCAACACAAGTGGACAGACAGGTGGGCAGCCATATGTCCATACCTCGGGGTACAGTGAGGCTTGGGCTTGCCCAAGAAGGGGAATCTGACATATGTTACAACATGGGCAAAGCTTGAGGACACAGCTTTGTGAAGGAAGTGGGTTGGAAAAAGACCAATCTGGCTGGAGATGTAGCTCAGCAGTGCTGCCATCTGCCTGGCAAATGGCAAGGTCTTGACTTGAGCCCCTGGTTCCACAAGAGAAAAAGAAAAAGAAAAAAAGAGACCAGTCAGTTGGTTAATGGGTCCAGAGGTCCAGGGAGGCACCATTATGTAGTGCTGTGAACTAAGGATAACAATATATTTTACACTTTCAAAAGCTGTTGTTGGTCACTCAGTGCTGATAGGATGAGCCCAAGGTCCCAAGCGCATCAGGCAATCCTATCGCTCAGCGACATCCCCAGTCCTTTTTTACTTTATTTTGGGATGATGCCTTGCTAAATTGTCCAGGCTAGCCTTGAACCTGTGATCCTTCTGCCTCAGCCTCCTGAATAACGTGTACCTCATCTGGCTGAGATTTTGAAAGTTTCTATCATAAAGAAATGGTAAGTATTTGAAAAGATAGATGGGTTCAGTTTGATTTAGATGTTGTATAACATTACATGTTTTAAAATACCATATTATCCCATTAATATATATAGTTCTTTGATTTGTATCAATTACAATTTAAATAAAATTACACACATTTAAAATAGATGCATGCTTCAAGATTTTCTATAGAATGGCATGCCAATTTTCACTTAACCGTTAGTTAATAAAAGTTCCTATTTCCCACATTTGACAAGAAACAATTTGAGTTTGGTTAACTGGAACTTATTTTGTCACCGATAAAGTCAAACATGCTTTGGCTGTCTAAGAAAAAAGGCAAATACTGCCTGATTAGACTGATACCTGGAACAGTCAAACTCACAAGAGGGCTAAGGCCTAGGAGATGAAAATTACCTGTGGTTATTATCTATTTTTACCCTATTGTATAATTGTAAATTTTGTCTGGAAAATCTTGAGATTTTTAGGGAGAGAGCAGAGGGTGACTCTGTATTAAATTTTAATTGTCTTGTTGTGGCATTTTATTGTTATAAAGAATATGACTTAATGTCTCACTAAGAGCAGGACATACTCTAACAGGAAGGATCATTACTACCTGAAATGGAGATCTTTATTTAGCAGGAGGGAAATTAATCTTCTATAAGACATGCCTGAACTCACTTCTGAGGAGTGTTTGTGGAAGGGAGATAGATGGAAACCGTCCACGTCTGACTGTAGGAAGCCGACCTCCTTTATTCTGAGTCTCCCAGTTTGGGCCTGCAGGGCACCGCTGGACAGGGCAGCTGAGTCCAGGGCCGCCTGCTGTGTGGATGGGAATCACGCTACTGTCCACACCCAGTCTGAATCGGAAGCATGAAAACCTACCCCAAAGCTGGCACGTGGCCAGAAGACGTGAGCAAAACCCCAGCCGAGAGGTCTGCAGAGGCCCTAGGAAGATTAAGCCCAGCTTGGCTGCCCCGGGCATTTCACCCAGGCAGGCAGGGGCCTAGCTAGGAGGTTGCAGGCTGCAAAAAAGACACTGCCTGGGCACCGGAACTGGGGGACCCCAGACCTCAGCTGTGACCTCAGGTTTCCTGTAGACTCTCTCAGCTCCTTAGGGCCACAGGACTCAACATGAAAGGCCTGGGAGAGTCGAGTTTTCCTGGTCACTTCCTCAAAATAAATAAGGGTGAATGATCACAGCGCTCCCTCTGCAGAACTATCAGCATAGCTCCCGATCTGTCTCCAAATGGAAAGCGAAATTTTCTTTTACGAGCAAAGTCTGAGTTCAGAACCCACCTGTGCTAGAGGTCTTCTGCACTCTTTGGGGTCAACTTTAAATCCCACTGCTTCTCTTTCCCACGCAGCAGCCTCTGAGGGTCACAGGGCAGGGTTCCTTCCAAGGCATTCAGAGCCACGCAAACCTGGTCAGAGAGAGAAAATGCTGGTCAGACAGCCAGAAGGAGTGGACAAGGCAATTTAAGGTATTTTGCCCAAAGGGGGCTTCAGACACTCGCACAAGTGAAATAAAAGCGAAGAGCTATTTGGTCAGGGTATCATCATCAACATCATTATATTTCTGGCCTTCGTGTAGATATGTTTTTATGTACAGAGTGAGGGAAGGACTATACATTTCCCTCCCTTGGCATCTCTGTTAATTAGTCATAAGTGTGAGCCCAGATTTCCAGGTGGTGTAGACTCTCTGGCCCAGGCCTGTGTTCGATGCAGTTCACCTCGATCTCAGTAGCTTCAGAGCAAGTTTTAAAAGCAGGTAACGTAAGGTGTACCACTTACTCCTTTTTCAAAACTGTCTGACTCTGCTAGCTTTTTTTTTTTTTTTTTTTTGCATTTCTATATAACATTTAGGATCTGCTTGCCAAATTCTACTAGAGTCTGCTAATGTTTTGGTAGGAATTGTGTGAAATCTGTAGATTAATTTAGAAAGATCTCAGCTCTTCATTAAGGCCTTTTCTCTTTTCAGTGCTGGGAACGTAACCCAGCCTCACTCTTGAATGCCAGGGATATGGTTTGGCATTCGAGAGCTACACCCACTGAGCTACACCCACAGTCCTTATTTCAGATTTGGATTGTTCATTGTTAAGTCTATTGTAGACAATTAATTTTTATATGTCGGTCTTGTGTCTTGTGACCTTGCTGATCTGGGGTACTAATTCTAGCAATGCGATACCTAGTTCTGATTGTCCCCACTTGCTGTGATGGGCTGGGGATCAGACATCTCTCTTTTCCTACTGCTGGTTTTCTGGAGAGTAGAGTCGAGCTTCAAGATTCTTGGTTCTCCAGCTCCTAGGACTGGTTGTTCTACCTCAGTCTGATTTTACAGTCCGACAGCCCAGGCAAGGTTGTCCATTTGAAGTGAGGATAATGCACTTACCTTCACTGTGTGGTGTCTTTCTTTGTTTCTTTTTTCTCTTTTCTTTTTTTTTGGTTTTTGAGACAGGGTCTCGCTTTGTAGTTCAGGCTGGCCCTGAGCTCACTATGGTGCCCAGGCAAGTCGCCACGAACTCAGCAATCCTCCTGTCTCTGCCTCCCGAGTGCTGGGATGACAGGCGTGAGCCACCACGTCTGGCATTGTGGTATGCGGTGTTGATTGTTGGTGGGCGTGTCTCCACGCCCAGCATTATATGTGGTTACCGGGGATCGAACTCAGGTCCTTGCGCTTGTGAGGCAGGCGCCAGAACCACTGAGCTAACCCTCCGGCCCCTTTCTTTGTTTCTTAATGAAGAAAATAAAATATAGAAACCTCAAGACTCGCTAACTGTAGGTCCTCCATTCCCAACCTCATTTCCCACTAACATCCCCCCATTGACAGCAATGTAGATTTAGAAGGGGATCCCCCAAACCCACCATGTTTCTTGGCCCTACACATCTGGGACATGTCCCCTAACCTCTGTATATTTTAAAAACTATTAATGAGTCAATAATCACCCCTACTTTTCCTCCCTCGAAGTCTGTCTCCAGCCCTTATCTCCAACCCCTAGTCATTTCCTTTTGTGCAATCCCCACGCTGAATTCACATGCCTTACATGTTGTCAGTCTGCCTTGCAATACTGTGAGTTCCTTGAATACAAAAGCTTTATATGATTTACATTTGTATTTTCAACACAGTGACTATCCCTTGTACCTGTGGGCATAATGAGCATCCTGCAAATTTACACTAAAAGGAAAAACTCATGAAAATGTCTGAACTTAACTGTACTCTGAAAAATTAACAATCTGCTGGTAGGATCTTCCCCTTCGTAGTTATTGGTTAGGGTGAAGATTATGCTTCTAGAGAAATGGGGCACTCCCATTTTGGGGGGCACTCCCATTTTGGGGGACACTCCCAGGAAAGCTAGTAAATTTTCTCAAAGTCTCTGTTTATCTATAAAATGGCCTGATGCCATAAAATGAGTATACATGTGAAATATATAATTTGCTGTGTAACTAAAGATGGGGTAGTCATAGAATCTATTTCCCCTTGGGAGCTGTGTGCTAGCAATCAGCATCTGGGGCTAGCTGCGTGATACACAATTTAAGTGGAACAAAACCACCAATATAAAATTAAGCAAACTTGTCATGGTGTCAAGTTCATCCAAATGTCACTCATATAGAAGCATTGTATTTAGTCTACAGCCTCCATTTAACTTGGCGCTCAATGGTGTGTTAGTCACACCTTTTAATCTGTGCCTTCTGGGAGACCAATTTCATTTAGGAGATTGAAATATTTGGGGACTCGTTCAATGTATGGGTAGCTCGCTCATCAGTTGAATCGTGGCTGTCCCTAAAAATTGGCTCCTGACCCAACTGTAGGGTTTTTGTTTTGTTTTGTTTTGTTTTTGAGACAGGGTCTCGCTTTGTAGTTTGGGCTGGCTCTGAGCTCACTATGTAGCCTAGGCAAGCTTTGAACTCAGCAATCTTCCTGTCTCTGCCTCCTGAGTGCTGGGATGACAGGCGTGAGCCACCACACCCGGCACGGTGGTATGTGGTATTGATTGCTGGTGGGCGTGAGTCTCCACACCCAGCATTGTATGTGGTTACCGGGGATCGAACTCAGGACCTTGCGCTTGCGAGGCAGGCGCCGGAACCACTGAGCTAATCCTCCGCCCCCCAACTGTAGGTTTTAAATCATCCCAATGAAGTTGCAGAAGCCTTTGAAGTGATTTAAAATAAACAGAGATCATATGTTCTAAAATGTATTCGTGTGTGTGTGTGTGTGCATGCGTGCATGCAGAGGATCAGTGTTTTAAACTATTCCTAGGTTTCATGAAGCAAGTCTTCCCTGCCTGTGGTTTTTATGTATTTAGACATACATTGGTGTCCAGCATGAAACGTCTTCCTAGTAGAGGGCTGGTTTCCCCCAGACAGGACCCCATGCACGCTGGTCCTGGCCATCATCTCTCCTCATGTCTACCAACACTTCCTTTGCCTTATTTTTTGGAACTTTTACTGTGGTAAGATACATATAAAATTGCCATCTTATCTATTCTTCAGTGTACATATAAATGGCATTAATTACGTTCACACTGTGCAAATGTCACTGCTACCTATTTCCAAACATTTTTCACCATCTCCTATAAAAACTTTGCAACTGTTAAGCAGTAATTTTCAGTTCTCCCTTCCCCCATCCTCTGGTCACCCTGGAGATACTTTCTATGTATATGAATTTTGCTATTCTGGATATTTGATATGAGTGGAACTACATAGTATTTGTTGTTTTGGAAGGCAGCTATGCTAACCACTGTACCACCAATGCTAGTGTTTGTTGTTTTGGACCTGGCTTGATTCCCTTGGTATAAACTTTTTAAGGTTCATTGACACACATCTTCATTTCATCCCACTTATGGCTGAGTAGTAGTCCACTGTATGTAACGTGAAGTGGTATGTCACTGTGGTTGTGATTTACATTTGCCTAATGACTGATGGTGTTGAGTATTTTTTATGTGCTCTTTTGGCCATTTGTCTATCTTTGGAAAAATGTTTATTCAAGTCCTTTGCGCATTTCCTAAATTGGGTTGTTTAACTTCTTGTTGAGTGTCCTGTGTTCTTTATATATTCTGGATATTAAACCTCAGATGTGGTATGCAAATATTTTCCTCATCTGATAAATTGTCTCTCACTTTTTTCTTTTTCTGGGACAGGGTATTTTTCATTTGCCCAGGCTGGCCTTGACCTTGCAATATTCCTGTCTCGGCTTCTCAAGTAAGGAGCTGCACATTAGCACTCCCAGCCCTACTTTCTTGATAATGTCTGTTGGTGCATAAAAGTTTTAAAATTTGAGGCCAAATTCATTTTTTCTTTTATTGTGCATGCTTTGGTATTGTATCTATGATTCCATTGTCAAATCTAAGGTTATGATTTATCCTTGTGTTTTCTTCTATGTGTTTTAGGGTTTTTGCTCTTATATATAGATTTTTGATCCATCTGAATTAAATTTGTATAAATTTGATATAAGTTAGGGACCCATTTTTGCATATGGAAATCTAGTTTTTCTAGCACCTTGTGTTGAAAAGATTGTTTGTCCTCACTGAATGGACTCGGCATCCTTGTGGAAAGGCATTTGACCAGAGACATACCCATTTATTTCTAGACTCTAGAAATAGTGCACTGGTCGCTATGTCTGTCCTGATGCTGGTACCACACAGTTTTGAGTAGTAAGTTTATGTTGTTGTACGGAGATTGGGCATTGTTAGAAACACACAAGTAGTCCTAAAGTTATGACTGCAAAAAGGTTAGAACTTTATGGGGCAGTTTAGATGGCAGAATAATGGCCCAGATGGCGGGTGCGCAGGCATGGTACGGTACTAAAGCTCGTGCTGCGTGTGGTGGTGTAAGGAACCTGGGTTTGGGGGAGGGACGGCACCCTGTGAAGCCGCAAGGAAGAGCAGTGTCTCGGCTCAGGTGGTTTCCAGAAGCTGGGCGGGGCAGAGAGGATGCTGGGGTGGCTGAGGAAGGTGCGACGGGGTTGACAACCCAATCAAGACTGGGTGGGAGCAAGCGCGGTGCTCCTGTGAGCCAATCAGAACGCCCCTTTTGCGGGACCCTAGCACCCTGGAGAAGAAAGGAAGAACTTGACTGTGGAGCCAGGGCGGAGCCCAGAGGAGCGGGTGTGACTCCAAAGGAGTTGTCTGCAGTTGTTAGTGTCCTGGATTTATGGGCTTCTCTCAGACAGCTTGGGTCACCGCTGCCTTCCCAGTTTCTGCAGGGCCCATTGTCCTCCCGCTGAAGGCGGAGTGTGGCCCTCGCGGGCAAATCAGCAGGCAGAGAGCGCCGCAGCCCCGCCCCGTCCCCCCCAACAGAGCGCCGCAGCCCCGCCCCGTCCCCCCCCCCTCCCCACACCGTGTGTCTCTGGCGCCCTTGCTGCTCCACAGCTGGGATGGCGGAAGTGGCCTCTCTCATCCCCTGTGCTCAGGCTCTGCTCTGCTCCTACAGGGCAAACCTGCTCCAGGCAGATGCGCCTGCTATGGCGCCAACGCCATATTCTTCCTTCGCTCTAAAGCGCCTCCCAGTGGGATGAGGATCTCGCTCCTCCGAGCTCAAGGCTTCCCGTGATTCGGCCCAACCTGTGAACTTCCGTGTCCGTGGACTTCTCTCCGCACAAACAGGGCAGCCCCGTTTGATTTCTCCATGCAGCTTTTCAGCTACTTTGTGACCACCTACCCCACCTCGGGCACTGACTCTGTTGTCTGCTGTGTTTTGTTCCCTCCCTCAAAGTTCCTCACCTCTAGACCCTCAGGATGGGCCCATGTTTGGTGTAGAGCCTCGAGAGAGGTGCTTAATTAAGCTACGACAAAGTCATTAGAGTGGAGGGCCGGGCGTGGTGACTCACACCCACCAGCCATCAATACCACACACCACAGTGCCGGGCGTGGTGACTCACGCCTATCATCCCAGCACTCGGGAGACAGAGACAGGAGGATTGCTGAGTTTGAGGCTTGCCTGGGCTACAGAGTGAGCTCAGGGCCAGCCTGAACTACAAAGTGAGATCCTGTCTCAAAAAAAAAAAAAGTCATTAGAGTGGACCTGCGCCATGTGACGTGTGCCCCTGTGAGAAGAGGTGGGCTGCAGACACGCACAGACAGAAGAGCAGGTGAGGACACCTGTGCCACAGAGAAGCCCGGGGAGAAGCCTTGGCCGAAACCAGCCTGCCGAGACCTTGACCTGGGGCTTGTAGCATCCAGGGCTGTAAGACGCTAAGTATCTGTGTTTAAGTCACACAGACTGTGACATTTCATTATGGAGGCCCTATTGACACCAACCCCTTTGCCAGAATACTTTGCTAGTGGCATCTACGGCCACACATTATTTTCCTATGGAAAATAAGATCATGCTATACCTGTTTAACAGCTGAAATTATTTTTACTTGGAATTCTTGGGAAGGTATACAGGAACCAACTCCCCACAAGGAATGTGATCATTACAGCTACAAACATGGACTAATAAAGATAAAAACTGAAATAAAATGGAGGTAGGCAGCAGGGCCTGGTGTGGGCATAAAGCATCTGTTACCCTAGCGCTGGAGAAGCTCAGGAGGAGGATTGCTTAGCCCAGGCGCTGGAGACCAGCATGGTCAACGTAGGGAGACCTGACCTCAAGCAAATAAAACAAATGAACAAAAGCACCAGAGTATGCAGGGGGTGTGCGTAGGTTCCCATGTTATGGAGGGGACGTGACATCCACTGAGTTTGGTATCCACAGGGGCCCTGGAACCCTGGGATGGTCCTGGATAATGGCAGACAACTGTCTATTAACTTTTCTCTTCCTCTCTCCATAGAGTGAATGAATGGACTGGGACCTCATTGTTTCACTTACTGAACACAAAAATGTTGTCTCTGTACATTTAAGGCCTGAGCTGGGCCCTGGAGATACAAAGTCTAGCAAGACAGGGACCTGAGTCAGTCCTAAGAGCGGCATGAAGCCTGGGAAAGGTGGAGCTGAGGACAGGGGTCACTCACTGCCTGCTGGGTGAGGCCGAGTTGTATCTGAAGAAGGGCAGGCATTAGTAGGGGCAGAAAGCAGGGGCTGGGTGGCTACAGCTCTGGGAGGGGAGTGGTGCCAGCAGGAGGAGCAAGTGCCAGGCTTGGGCCCTGGGGGAGGGCAGGGTAGGCGACCTGCTTGCTTTGGATTGGTAAAGGGGACCCTTACAGGGGCAGGAAAGGTGGCCAGCAGCAGCTGGGCTAAGAGAATTGCCTCACAGGAATGTTCTATTGTGTTAGCTTGAGATACACTTTGTCTGTGGAATCATATGTGTCTGTGGAGGAGCTTATATGTGAGCACTGGACTTTACCCATGTGTCACTATAGCCAGGAGTCGGTTAGGAAGTTTTATAGAACTAATTCAAGCAAAAGACACCCATAAATATAATTCTGAATACCTGTTATGCTTGATAGTTTCTGTCTCAGTCTTTGATTCTATGCAATTATGTCTCTGTGTCCTTGACTGTCTATCTGTAGGTTTCAGCATCTTTAATCTTCAAATTGGAAATTGGAAATGTTCTCAAACCTGCAACTTTTTTTTTTTGTTGTTGTTGAGACAGGGTCTCGCTTTATAGTTCAGGCTGGCTCTGAGCTCACTATGTAGCCCAGGCAATCCTCGAACTCAGCAATCTGCCTGTCTCTGCCTCCCGAGTGCTGGAATTACAGGCGTGAGCCACCACGCCCGGCAAACCTGCAACTTTTTGAGCACTGGCATTATATCAGGGTTTGGGATTCAGATTAGTGGCATCATGCCTGCCTGGCAAACACAAGGTCCTGAGTTTGATTCCTGATACTGAAAAAAATTCATAACAGTGGAAAATTCTACACCTGACCTTGGGTGATAGTCACAGTCAGAACACAGATGCACTAAAAACGATGTGTATGAAACACAGGTAAATTTTGTGTTTAGATTTAGGTCACAACTCTAAGGTATCTTATTATGTATAAGCAAATAATCTAAACTATGAAAAAAATGTGAAATCTATCTCATCCTAAGTATTTGGATAAGAGTTGCTCAACTTGTATATACATTTTAAGAAGTTTCTAAAACTTCTCTTTTGCAGGTGAGGAAACTGAGGCTCAGAGAATGGAGGCGATTCCTGAGAACACACAGGCAGGAGCAGGGTGGAGATGCCAGGCTGCCTACCTGTCCATGTTAAAAATCCTTCCCGCGGGCCAGAGGGTTAGCTCAGTGGTCCTGGCGCCTGCCTCACAAGCGCAAGGCCCTGAGTTCAATCCCCGGTGACCACATACAATGCTGGGCGTGGAGACTCATGCCCACCACCAATCAACACTGCATACCACAGTGCCGGGCATGGTGGCTCACACCTATAATCCCAGCCAGCACTCAGGAGGCAGAGACAGGAGGATTGCTGAGTTTGAAGCTTGCCTGGGCTACATAGTGAGCTCAGAGCCAGCCTGAACTACAAGGCGAGACCCTGTCTCAAAAAAAAAAAAAAAAAAAAAAAAAAAAAAGAAATCCTTCCCAGCTCCCTGGTGAGGAGGACGAGGGCGAGGAGGACGGGTCACTGCAAGTCTGTGAGCTTTCAGCCCTTGGCCCATTGGCTCCGTGGATTTGGGCCTCTGGCAAAGCAGCACATCACGGTGGAGATCACCGGCCAAGCAAACCTACTTATGTCATGAGCTCGGGAGCAAAAGAGAGAGAAAGGAAGCGGCCAGGATCCCACGTTCCTCTCCAGTGACCTAACTTCCTTCTGCCAAGGGAGCCTGGATCTGGGGACCGAGCCTTCAGTCACGTGGGCTTCGGGGGAAACAAGCAAGATCCAGACAATAGCAGGCAGCACGCGGCTGTGTTTTGGGAGCAGCAAGGGCAGAGTTGCGTTAATGTACACCTGTGGCCTGAGTGACAGGTAGAGCCAGGTGTCTTGGGCAGAGCAGGAATGCGTGGTTGGGTTGCTGATGGACTCTGTCAGGGTTGAGCTGGGCTGATTAAAAGTGGGCAGAGATTGAAAGTGGAGAGACCAGTTAGGAGGGTTTTTAAATAATGCTGGGAAGAAGTATGGGGCGTTGGACTGGGTGGGGACACAGGGACTGGAAAGAAGAGGATGGTGGTTAGGAGTCCAGGGGTCCTAGAGTCAACAGGCTTTGGTAGCTAGATGTGAGGTTAAAGGGCAGGGGTGTAGTTCAAGACCACCCTGAAAGTTGTGGGCTTGGGGTGGGTGAGAGGAACTCAGCTTGGGGAGCACTGAGTTGAGACCGGGACTGTGAGTCCAGGCAGGAGGCCCGGAAGAAGGTTGGTCACTCGTCTGGAGAGGGGTCAGGACTGGGCTTGGGACCATCTCGCGAGGTTAGCACTGAAGTCATGACGGGACGGGGCCGCCGAGGTCAGAGGGGAGACGGAAGGCAGCAGAGGACGCAGGCTTGGGAAACAGCCTGCTTTTGGGTAGGAGGAGAAGGCGCCATCGGGTGGCTGCAGAGGTGGGAGGACTCCAGCAGAGGAGAGTCTCGGAAGTCAGGAAGGGGCATTTCAAGGAAGAGGTGGATGAATGCAGAAATCCCTTCCAAGCCATGGCTGCTCAGCCCCATGCCATTTCTTCAGTATTGTGGCTAAAGAGGAGACATAACCCCTTCTCTCCCCTGTAATCACTCTTATTTGCTGGAACGTTTTCAAAAAAGATGCTCCCAGGTGCGCATGGCCCTTGATTTAGGATGTGATTTAGAGCTTTTCTGGCTCTGTGATGTGGAAGCCCTATGTATTCAGTCAAAACGCCCTGGAGTTTGGAGTGGGGTCTTTCCCCGGGGCAGGCACAGACGGCTCCCTCGTGGCGCTGGCAGCAGCCGCCGCAGTCAGCACCGGGGTCCGGGACGGACCAGGGGGCGCCGCAGCAAGCTGTGGGCCACGCTGCGATGCTCCGGCAGGTCAGGCACGTTAGATGCTTTCTCAGCTTAATAACATTTTCGGTTCTTGGTGAGACTTTTCGGACATAAGCCCATCTCTGGCTGGGGAGCATCTGTACTAACGGGACAATAACAACCAAAAAATAACCGGTATCAGATTTGCAAGGCATCTGGGTCACGGGCTTCCTCCACGGGGCTCATGGGCTTTACCCCAAAGAAGAGCAAAGTCCTCCGCACCGGGGCCTTCAGGGCGGAGTCCCTGTCTGGGACCCTCCAGGGCACTGGCTGTCTTCCTTCCACATCCTGGCACTGGGCCACTTGTTTTCCGCCTGACATCCGGGTCTGGGCAAGACGGCGGCCCGTGCAGGGCCTGGTTTTTCTGTTTCTTTGCCCGACACAAACGACTTCTTGCTCTGGCCGGGGAAGTTAGGAATCATGTCATCTTTTCAATGAGACGGTGGTTACAGGCAGACGGGGAAGAAGACAGTGGCGGTTTAAGGGTGACGAGTTCTGTGATTCTAGGCCGGGCAGAGTCCTGAGGCCGGGCTGGGGGTGCTGGGTGGAAGAGGCCATGCGCTGCCGGGAGTCAGAGGCTGCAGAGAGGGGCGGAGGGGGCGGTGTGGACCGAGAAGGCGCCTGCAGGGGTGGAGGAGGATGCGGGTGCGTGCCGCCGCACTGAGCATGCGCACGCCGTCCTCCGGGAGGATGCGTTCTGGAGAGGAGGGCGACCCCTTCTTTCTGCTTCGCACGGGCATTGCGGCTGCTGTCCTCGCGCTGGCCTCACTGCTCCTGGGGATAAGCAGAGACCCCGGCTTGCTGTTCCGTGCGGGGTGGGGACAGCCCGACACCTGCCCGAGGGTCTGCGCCTGTGGCCCATTAGAACGTGCCCTGTGGGCAGGTTTCTGACTCCGTCCTCCTTCTGGCTTTGCCCTGCTTGCCACTCTTCTTTTTTTCCTTTAAACTGAATTCTTTATTGGTATATTTTATATACACATCACGATCACACTCCTCCACATTGGGAATTTGTACCAGCATATGACATGAGTTCATTCTCATTTTTTTTTTTGAGACAAGGTCTCGCTTTGCAGTTCAGGCTGGCCCTGAGCTCACTATGTGGCCCAGGTAAGCCTCGGACTCAGCAATCCTCCTGTCTCTGTCTCCTGAATGCTGGGATGACAAGCATGAGCCACCACGTCCGGCAAGTTCATTCTCATTTTTGCCCATTTCCCTACCCGCCCTACAGCCCCCAACCCCTACATACATATGTTTTCTAAGATTATATTTTTTCTTTCCCCTTATTACTTTCCCCTCCCCCTTTCCCTTTGAACATTTCCTATTTCACAAAATCTGCCGTACATCCTAGAACTCATTATATCTTCAGATTTTCAAACCAGAGAAAAGATACAGTATTTACATATCTGTAAATACCTATTTCACTTATGAGTGTGTCCTCAAGGTGTGTCCATTTGAGTATAAATGATTCAAACTTATCACTCTTTATGGCAGAGTAATACTCCATTTAAAAAAACCCGAATCTTCTCTCCGACTTCTAGCCCATGCTGCCTCTCTCTCCCTCTGAGTGTCCAGAACCAGTGCCCTGAGCCCAGCTGTGTAAGGACAGCAGAATCATGCTGTGGAAACAGCGCATGAGCATCAAAGTTCCTTTGCTTGTGTCGGAACTGCTTACAGAGAAAGCTAAAGTGCCGAAGAGAGAGGCCTATCACAGCAGAGCTAGTCTGATAACTCCTCCTCAGTGAAGGATGTTCTGTCTGCACATCTCAATTTCTTCCTCCTTGTAGCCAAACTTTTGGATTTTTTTTTTTTTTGAGACAGGGTCTCGCTTTGTACTTCAGGCTGGCCCTGAGCTCACTATGTAGCCCAGGCAAACCTTGAACTCAGCAATCCTCCTGCCTCTGCCTCCCGAGTGCTGGGATGACAGGCGTGAGCCACTACGCCCGGCTGTAGCCAAACTTTTGACCTCAGCAGACCTCTTCTGTTTCTTTGAGGACATCGGCGTCTCCTGCAGTTGATAATATTCTAATCACGATTGTGGCCAAGTCTTCCTGTAGTGTTTTACGTAAGTAGAGTAAAAATATTGCTCAAGACTTAGCCAACATTGTTAGAGGGAATCGCACGCTCTTTCCCTGAGAACTGATTTTCAGGATAACTACTTTTTAATCTTATTGTCATTAGAACATCGTAGCAGCACGTAATGCTTACAGTCATCTTCGGGAGTCAGTATCCGTACGTAACAAAGCATTGTCGTTCTTCTTATGTCCCCGTCTCTCAGTCTCATCCTGTCGGCAGAGCTGCCTCCCGAGGAGACTGCTGGCCACTCACGGGCAGTGTTACACGGTAGCCTCACAGTGCGGTGTCTTTGTCAGGTGCTGGCCGTGGTGACAGGACTGTGCCTTAGGTGTTCGCTTGCTGAAACTGAATCCGCAAGATCTGGGTCCTCAGTTCTGCCGCTGATCAGTACTGCGATCCTGGGCGGGTCATTTCTCCTTCTCTGGGACTCGGTTTTCTCATCCATTAATGAGTGTGAGTAAGATGGACACAGTACGTGTGGATCTTGTGACAGCCACCGGCCCCGGACGAGGTGGGAGAAGAAAACTCCCTGGGCTGTAGGTCTGTCAGTTTCTGGCCTAGAAATCACTCCACCTACGCCTGATTTCAAGCTGTCCACTTGAACTCAGTGGGCGGCACATGGCCTCAGAATTTAACACAGGGCCCTGGTGAGCGAGGGCCAGGAGCAGGCCGGACAGGAATGATACCGCACATGACTTCACCCCTGAAAGTCTGTGGTGCCTGCTATTCAAAGCCTAACATGCTCCTACTTTCTGAGGCTGGGAGCATTTTTTTTTTGTTTGTTTTTCAGACAGGGTCTCGCTTTGTAGTACAGGTTGGCCTTGAGCTCACTATGGAGCCCAGGCAAGCCTCAAACTCAGCAATCCTCCTGCCTCTGCCTCCCGAGTGCTGGGATGACAGGCGTGAGCCACCACGCCCGGCACTGTGGTGTGTGGTATTGATGGCTGGTGAGCGTGAGTCTCCACGCCCAGCATTGTATGTGGTAACCGGGGATCGAACTCAGGACCTTGCGCTTGCGAGGCAGGCACTGGAACCACTGAGCTAACCCTCCAGCCCTGCTGGGAGCATTTGTAACTCATGAGTCCAGTCAGCTTCCCCTCCCCGCTCCGCCCCACCATCTTGGTAAAGCTGGCTTCCATCCAGGTGGGAGCAGCAGATCGCCATCGATTTCACCTTGAATCAGAAGATGGTCTGAAATGGTCCTGGCCCTGATGGCGGCTCTGGCCTCGAAACCCCGGACTCATCAGAACTGTCCGGCCTCCCCTGGTCAGATGGGGGTGATTCATGGCCGTGTTATTTCAGCCTGAAGTTCCCAGGGTGCCTGGAAGCAGGGAAGGCCTGGAAGCTTGAAGCAGACAGAGGAAAAACAGGGAGGAGAAAGGGCCCCGCCTAGGGCAGGGCTTGCTGAGTCGCAGGCAGGTGAGTCACTTCTCTCTGCCCCAGCAGCCACACCTGTACCCACGTTCTGAATGCCAGGTGGAGAGTTTGCCAAGCCCAGGTGCCCGGGCTCAAGTTGGGACAGGCCTCCTGGAAGCTCATTCTCATGAATGGAATCAAAATAGGCGGGTGGCTTCTGAAACGTGATTTCTCTCTGTGCTGGGGTTTCCTGGCCACTCACAGAGAAAGCCGAAGTGCAGAGGAGAGAGGCCAAGAGGAAGCGAAGCGGGCAAACACGGGAGGCCGAGGGCCAGAGAGAAAGCGGGCGGGTTCTCGCGGTCCATTCCTGGCCCTCCGGTCGACACGTAACCGGTTTGCGACACAAGGGACAAGCCTAGAGGTGAGGAGCGTGGTGGCTCCAAATCCTCACGAGGTCCTGACTGTGATCTTTCCATTGTGCGTGCATGTGTGTGCACGCGTGTGTTTGCACACACAGAACTGCTACTGAGGTGGGGAGAAAAGATCTAAGTGGAAAATCTTGGTGGATAACTAAGTCTCCAAACCTGAGAGGTACATGTCACACCCTCCGCGGAGGATACGATAAAAAAAATGAGACATCCATACGAAGGAACGAACTCAGTGAGGATGTGGGGAAGCCAAAGTCCTTTGGTCCTGTGTCTGAGAGTGAAAAAGAGGGCAGACTCTGTGGGGAGCAGCGTCCAGCAATCCCACTTAGGGAACGTGCCAGAGGAACAGAGAGCAGGGCCCAGAAGAGGTATCGGTACCCCACGCGAGGATCGTTACTCCCCGTAGCCAACAGGTGGAAGCACCCTACTGTCCACAGAAAGGGGATGACCAGAGAAAATGTGCATCTCAGGATAGAGAAAGATGTGGGTGAAAAAGGAAAGAAATCCCAACGTACGCTACAACACGGATGGACCTGCACACGTGGTGCTTAGCGAAATAAGCCAGACCCAGAACATACGTACTGCGTGAGTCCGTTCATTCGAGGTCCCGGAGTGGCCATGTTCACAGAGATAGAAAGATGAGCGGGGAGGTGGGGTGGGGCTGATTGTGTAAGGGCTGCCGAGGCGTAGTTTGCAAGATGAAAAGAATTCTCTGGATGGGCGGATGAGAGGCTGGCTGGCTGGATGGATGGCTGGATGGACGGCTGCACGGCACAGTGAGTGTTAATGTCACCAAACCGCAGTACTTAGATGATTAAGGGCTGGAGGTGTGAGTCAGGGCTAGAGCGCTCGGTTAGCTCATGTGAGACCCTAATTTCGGTCCTGGCACCACTACATAAATAAATTGAATTAGGATGACAAGTTTTTATCTTTTTTTTTTTTAGACAGGGTCTCGTTTTGCAGTTCAGGCTGGCCCTGAGCTCACTATATAGCCCAGGCAAGCCTCGAACTCAGCAATCCTCCTGCCTCTGCCTCCCGAGTGCTGGGATGACAGGCGTGAGCCACCACGCCCGGCACTGTGATATGTGGTATTGATGGCTGGTGGGCGTGAGCCACCATGCCCAGCATTGTATGTGGTTACTGGGATCGAACTCAGGATCTTGTGCTTGCGAGGCAGGTGCTGGAACCACTGAACTAATTCTCCAGCCCCTAGGATGACAAATTTTATGTTCTGTGTATTTCACTACAATTTGAAAAAATTTGCACATGGGCGCAAAAGCCAAAAATCCAGGGGATTTGAGCCTCCACTTCGTGACTTCACGAGAAATATAAGCTGGGTTGAGTAACTCAACCCATGTGAGCCTGTTTTGTCCTGTAAAATGCCGATGGTAACGCTGGACATCTCAAGAGGCTGGCGTGGGGCTGAAGAGAAAACTTGGCCTGCTCTCGGCACGTGGTCTGTGCTCAGTAAACGTTGGCTGTTGGTGCTACTGAGTCACAGAGGCTCATGGTCAGAGGTCAGCTAGAGGTCAGCCACTGGGACTTTTGTCCTACTTGTCTTTCAAAATTGATTTTAAAAATGGAAACACAAGTACATCCATCATTTAGACTTTTGGATATGTGGAATAAAGACAAGCTAACACCTCTAGTCCACGTCTTGACTTGTCTTTTCTGCTAACATAGCTGTCTCTCTCTCTGCTCCAGACAAACTGCATTTAGAGATGTTTTATCAACGCCATCTGACTTTCTTTCCAGTACTGGGGATTGAGTCCAGGTGTACTCTACCACAGAACCGCACTGTCCTTCTTTTTATTTTCTGTTTTGAGACAGGCTCTTGCTTACTCGCCCAGATTGGCCTCAAATTTGTGATCCTCCTGCCTCAGCCTCCTGAGTCACCGGGACGATAGGCACCATCACACCCAGCAACACTATCAGAGATGTAGCAGCGGTTTTTGCAGCTAATCAGGAAGCTGAGGCAGGAGGATGCCAAATTTGATGCCAGCCTAGGAAAATTAGACTTTATCTCAAAATAAAAAAATAAAAAGGATGAAAATATAGCTCAGTGGGAAGGCTGAGTCTGTGTGAGGTCTGAGGAGCTCAGCGGCTCTGCTGTACCCCGGAAGAAACGACAGTGGAAGGCAGGTCTCCGTCCAGCACCCCAAGGGGCCATCAGGGACTCTGTCCGCACACAACCCCCGCGGGTGACCTTCGGGACATTAGTCTCCCCCGAGGGTGGCTCAGGAAGCACGGCCAAGGGAGAGGGACAGTCCTGGGAGGGCTGCTTCGCAGATCTCAGAGACGGGATTTAGGGCTGAAATACGGCAAAATAACAAAGGTGGCGTCCCCGGGCCAGCAAGTGTGTGTGGGACGGTGGTTGTCACCTGGAGGGGACCTGGCCCTCGGCGCCCAGAAGTCACCCAGCCAGACTTCTTGTGTGGCCTGGTCTGTGGCCCCAGCTGTGTCTGGCGGGCACAGGACAGACCCTGCAGGTCAGCTGTCCAGAGCAAAGACTGGCCCGCCAGACGCGTCCACGGTGCTGAGGCTGAGATCCCGCCGCAGGACAACCCGAAGGAATCCGAGCAAGGCGTTTCCTCCTCCTGTGAAGAGGGCCGTAGGAAGGGGAGTCTGGAAAAGGGGTCTCGGGAAAACTAGGGGCGCTTTACTATTTGACTCCGTGTGTGTGTGTATGCAGTACTAGGGATTAAACTCAGGGCCTTCCCAGTGAGCTATAATCTCATCCTTTTTATTTTTTATTTTGAGATAAAGTCTTACTAATTTTCCTAGGCTGGGATCATATTTGGTATCCTCCTGCCTCAGCCTCCTGAGTAGCTGCAATTATAGGCATGTGCCACTGTGTCTGGTTTGACTGATCTCTTCTCTTTTCTCTTCTCTTCTCTTCAGCTTTTGAGACAGGGTCTCGCTTTGTAGTTCAGGCTGGCCCTGAACTCACTATGGAGCCCAGGCAAGCCTGGAACTCAGCGATCCTCCTGCCTCTGCTTCCTGAGTGATGGGATTACAGGCATGAGCCACAATGCCTGGCTTTCTTTCCTTTTTTTCTTTTCTCTTTTTTTCTTCCTTCCTTCTTTTATATTCACACACACACTATCAACCAGAAGCTACACTTACTGTTTTTGTTTTCCAGCAGAGATGTTAACATTTAAGACTTGATCTGGTAAACAAGACAAAATTCTTTTATAAAATATCACTTCTTTCTTTAGACATTCCCCATAGTAGTCAGAACTTGCTTCCTATTTTGTTCCGTACCCGGGAAGCGTTTGTCCAAACCTGAGTCCTCCTAAACATCGCAGAATTATATCTGAGAAACAGCTTTATGAACCACGGCTGAAAGTGGGGAAGGGTGTGGAGGAGCTGCGTCACGGGTCCGTGAGAGCTGCAGAAGAGACCGAGGCCCCGTGCCGTGGGTCCCAGCCCACACCTGTGTGCCCCTGGTCCCCGTCCTCAGTGGCGCAGGTGGCAAAAGAGTGGCCAGCATGTTCCGCGTCTGCCTGCCTGCGTTTGGGGCTGTCGTGGGGGCGAGCTTCCCCTGGGCAGTTGCTGACCTTCTTTAGGATACTATCTTGTCCAGAATAAGGATAACAATGTGGCTGGGGGGGTTTTGGGTGGGTTAGATGAGATAATATTTAGGAAGGTGGCCAGGCCACTACAGGTGCTCTGAAGATATTAGCTGTTACTGTCTGGGTTATAAAACTGCAGTGTGGCATATGTACTTATTTTGGGTGCCCAGGATGAAACCCAGGGCCTTACATATGAATCATGAGATATCTCAGCAAACTAGAACCCTTGGAACATGGTATGCTTATAAAGGTTCAACAAGAGACTCTGTTCCCACTTCACTCTGCATTCCTTCATTTAGGTGTTTTAAGGCAGGGTCTGACCGTGCAGTCTGGAGGGTCCTCAAACTTTCAGCAACCCCCCTGCCTCAGCCTCTGGAGTGCTGGGATCACAGGTGTGTGCCACGTCCAGCAAGAAAAAGAGTTCAGGGCCAGAGATTTAGCTCAGTGTTTCCGGCGCCTGCCTCGCAAGCGCAAGGTCCTGAGTTCAATCCCGGTAACCACATACAATGCTGGGCGTGGTGACTCACACCCACCAGCAATCAGTGCCACATACCAGAGATCTGGGCGTGGTGGTCACGCCTGTCATCCCAGCACTCAGGAGGCAGAGGCAGGAGGATTGCTGAGTTCGAGGCTTGCCTGGGCTACATCGTGAGCTCAGAGCCAGCCTGGACTACAAAGCGAGACCCTGTCTCAAAAAACAAAAAAGTTCAGACATTTTGCCATGACAGGAGAGCTTAGGACAGGTTTTGTGTTTATGCACATGTAAGTTGCTTTCTATAAACATTGCTGGTAATTCATAGACGAGAAGACGAGGCACAGTACAGTCTCAAGGAAGCCGAGGGGCACTGCAGGGACCAAGTCCTACAGGAACTCTGGAGATGGGGGGCACACAGGGATACCTCAAGGGCCCGACCGCCTGGGTTCCCTCTGCACTGATTAAATCGGGGAGGGGCTGGCCCAGGCCCTCAGTCTTCCCTTGCCCTGGAGGCCCGCCGAGGACTGGTCCGGGGAGGGCTGCCGCCGGTCCGTGGTAGAACGCTGGCCGGCCTGTACACGATCCCGGGTTCACAACCGCAAAGAGAATAGAACAAGAAAAACTCTAGATCGTCACTTTTCACTCTCTGATCACGTAGGGAAGGGCTGGAGATTTCATTACCACTCAGAGCGTGGCCCAGGTGGGTGTGGAGGTGGGCGGGGGGGGAGCAGGAGGCTACCATCCCACATTTCTAAGAGTCTGTGGGACACGTTACTTCTGGGGCCCCTGGGGACCCCATTTGGAGCTGAGAGCTCATATGCTTTGTATAAACAGACACATGCTCTCATTGCAAAGCGCCAGGGCTGCGTTTCCCGAGGGAATTAACCTGCTGGGGAAATGAACGATAGCCGGCCTGGCCGTGGTGCGCTCTCACAGGGATAGCAGGGGGAGGCGGCTTCCTTCCCTCAAGTGCTTTGTCATTCGAATTTCCTGACCGCGAGGATTTTTTTTTTTTTTTTGCTTTTTGGAGACAGGGTCTCACTTTGTAGTTCAGGCTGGCCCTGAGCTCACTATGGTGCCCAGGCAAGCCGCCACGAACTCAGCAATCCTCCTGTCTCTGCCTCCCGAGTGCTGGGATGACAGGCGTGAGCCACCACGCCCAGCATTATATGTGGTAACTGGGGATCGAACTCAGGTCCTTACGCTTGCGAAGCAGGCGCCGGAACCACTGAGCTAACCCTCCGGCCCTGGGGTTGGTGTTTTTAAGTACTGGAGAGAAACTAAGGCTTATACCGAGCTCTTTTTCAATAGTAATTTTTTCTTTTTAATTTTTAAAGTTTGAGACAGGATCTTGCTAAATTTCTAAGTTCCCCAGACTGGGTTTGAGCCTTGGGATCCTCTTACCTCAGCCTCCAGAGGACTGAAATTACAGGTGTGTACTGCAAGGCTGAGGGTTGGGGTTTTAGAAAAGGGTCTGAGAGCCAGGTCTGGTGGCACACACTTGTACTCCCAGCACTCAGGAGGCTGAGGCAGGAGGAGCACCATAAATTCCAGGCCAGCCTTGGCTACATAGTGAGCTCAAGGCCAGCCCGAACTACAAAGTGAGGCCCTGTCTCACAAAATCTAAAATAAGAGATCTGAAAGACTCCTTTTCCCAACAGATACAGAAATGCCCTTGATATTGTTCTGTAAGCTTGGGCACAATGAAGGTTTTTTAAAAGGTAGTGTGGGGATTTTTTCTTCATAAAAAATAATAGCTCAGGGCTAGGGGTTTAGCTCAGTGGTGCTGTGTTTGCCTGGCAAGCACAAGGTCCTGAGTTCAATCCCTGGTACACCACACACACACACACACACACACACACACACACACACACACACAGATAGCTGCACTTGATACAACAATTCAA
>PVIC010018022.1:0-32069 GCA_004025085.1 Thryonomys swinderianus
TTGACTCTTTCTCAGAAAAGGGTTTCGTAAGACTAAAGGTTTCTGGGAATGGACTGCTACATAAGCTGATTTATTACTTTTAGCACTTTTTCTGTATTTTTATTGATCTTTAGAAGTATTTCCTGTATTCGATTCCAGGCTTCCCAGAAGCAGAGGTTAGGACACTGTGATTTATGGTCATGATACCCAAACAATGTAGTGTTCAGTGACTGCTGGATTTTATACCTGCAGGAAAGTTCAAATGGTGTGAGGTGAATGAGTTGCTACTGTGTGCCCAGGGCCACTCGAGGAGAAGCCGCATTGGACGAGGGTTTCCTCTGCCTTACGGGGATGTGAGGGAGGAAATCAGCCAGCATCCCTGGTCGGTTGGATCGATTCTAATCTTTGTAAGGCTTGGGGAGGACAAATGGTGTCTTGGGATAGTTAACTAGGATATTTCTTATTGTACATGAGCATAGATATTTTTTCAATACTTTTAAGATCCATTCATATTTCCTTTCATTTAGTGGACTACATGTTTGCGTTAGTCATATTTTGTCACTGAGACTCAGTACTTGATGCTCACAGTTTAAAAGAGAGATTTATTTGGGTTCACAGTTGGGAGAGGTGTTAGGAGTTGCCTGGCTCCAGGGAAGGTCAGCATGGCAGAGGTGGCGGGCAGGAAGCAGAAAGAGGTGATGGGAGGAGAGCAGAACAAACCCCTCCAGGCTGTACCCCCAGTGACCCACCCCTGGCAGCAAGTCATCGATAAGCTCCTCTGGGGCTTATTGCACTGAATATCACATCCAGTGACCCAGCCATCGCCTGGGGCTCGCCCTCTGAGCCTGTGAGGGTTTAGGGAGACTTCCAGATGCAAAGCATAATAACGTATTTATCCTTTTTCTATTATTATTTTTCTTATGATTTTGGGAACTGTTTTACTTCAAACGATACGTCGGTTGTGAATGTTTTTCTCACTGGGTTGTCTCTTGATTATCTTTACAGGCCCTTTTTGCCATATATATTTTTTACTGTAATCAGATCTTGTGGACTTTGACAACCCTGTTGTTTCATGTCATTATTAGAAAAGCCACTCCTATTCGAGTTTAAAAACGATCACCAGAAGCTTTCTTCTTGAGATTATCTAGTTTCATTTTCTCCAGTTAAATATGCATCATTTCTGAGTTTATCAGGTAGAAGACATGAGGTGTGAATCCAACTTGTTCCTTTTTTCTCGATGGCGACTGAGGTGTTACAAATCCATCGCAGAATTCATCTCTTCTCCTGTTCCCTTGAGTTGTCTTCTGTATCACACATTAAACCTCTGTGTCTGCGCAGGTATGCTTCTGCTGTGTCGCTTTGCTTTCTGCCCACTCTTCACTGTATTGCACTGCATTCTCCTTTCCTGGGGTGCCGAGGATTGGCCCCCCAGCTGGGCACATGCTGGGCAAGTGTCCCCCCGTGGAGCTACATGCCAGGCCTTTTCTATTCTTTATATTGGCCTCTTTCATTTAAAAAATAATTTATGCTTTAGGATTTTCTTTAATATGAAGTAGTCAGTTTCCCATTGAGAAGCCTTCCCCTGTCTGGTAGATTTCTGGGTTCTGCCCTGCTTCTGATATACTTAGGTAATTTCCAAAGAGTCTGTAACAATTCACTCTGAATAGAGAGTTGGAACTCCACATCAGGAGATTTATGGCTTTTAAAAAGTTTATGATGCTCTAGTGGGAATACAATTATTTATTATTCTGCTTTTAATTTATATTTTAAACATTACTAGTGTCATTAAACATCTTGTGTGTTTATAAGTCTTTGGATTTATTTTTATTGTGGTATGTCTGGCCATATCTCTTGTATGTTTTTCTATGGAGTTTTCTTTTTCTTTTCCTTTTGGACCATCAGAATTTAAAAGCTGTATCTTCATATTTTCCTAGACTTTTACTACTGAGGTGTTTGGATTAAATTTCTTTTTTTTCCTTTGCCCAGTAGGATTTTTCTTTACTTTTCTGGGGTCCAGTGGGTTGCTACCAACCTGTGACTCACTTTAGCTCCTTGGCTTAGGGATTCTGATTAAAATGACAAGTTAATCACAAAGCAAAGTGAAATGTCTGTTATTAAACAAATCTCAGAAAGGACTGTTTTTGGTCAGCCATGACAGTATTTTGCATTATTAACAAGCATATATCTATGTTTAAAAATCATTTAGTTTTTCCAAATTTTATTAGCACATATTAGTTATTCAAATTAATGGGTTTAATTTTGGCAGATCTGGACATGTACAATATACTTTAATAATCCTCTGTCATTCCCTTTGCTTCAGTCTCTTCCCAGTTTTACATCTTTGGGAAGATTTCATGGTATAGAACGTATTTTGGGTGTATACCCCCTACTTTTAAATCCTCTCTCTGACCATGACGAAAATCCTAGAAACAAGTACTGAGTCCCACGTGGAATCCGCACATTTCCGTCTCCTGGAAGTTGAGCATGAGAGGGTGGTCCCCAGAGACTGAGGGGGGGAGCGTGCAGGGCGGGGAGAGGTTGATCGGGGTTCTAAGCTGCAGGTGGCCCAGTGATGAGACTCCACTCTTTCAGCTTTGCCTTTTCTCATTAGCTTATTGGTTGTTGTCTGAAGTCTCATAAGACATTTCAGTTCTTGCTTAGATTGATGGTTTCTTCTGATTTTATTATTGTTGTCTACTTAGTAAGGGAAGGGGACAGAACATAGATCCCGGAGGGAAATGTTAGAAACTCCCTTTGCTTCACTAGGGCACCGACATCCGCCTTCTGCCCCAAGTGCCTGAACTCGTACTTGTTGTTCTCTTCTGGCCAAAGCTCAGGGGCCGGTAGAGGGTGGGCTCTCACCCTACTCCCCTGTCCACCGGAGGCCCCTCTTGATTCTAAACCCTGATTTCTGCAGTACTTTGGAACAGCTCCACCCTAAAGAGACAGAACAAAACCACAGAAGGAAGCATGCGTATATGTTTTGGTTTATACTTTCTTTAAATACAGTTTTTTCTCTTTCAGATTTCATTGTAGTTTCTGGTTCCCTGAGAGCACTCTTTTGTTTTGCTTTTAATTGTTTTGAGTATCGTTGTTTGTATATTTTTAAAAATACACCTTCTGGAAAGTTTGGGGATTTTGGTTGGAAACAGTGGGATTGTAGCATATCATGAGTGGGAAGTCCTCAGGGTCACGACTTCTACGCCCAGAGCCTCACTCCTTTTCCCCAGGGGGTTTTCTGCAGGGCCTTTTTACAAACCCGTGGATAGCCTGATTTTTCAAGCAGACAATGTTTGTAGTTTAATAATTCCTTAATCTAAAGATTGTGAACACAACATCGTTACTACTTACTGAGTGGTTTTTCGGGAGTTGTTTTACATCCATTTCCCACTGTTGATATTGTAATTATAATACCAACCTGTGAGTGTTAGGTGGAGTTTATTAGACCCCGGTCTGTGTGAATTGCTTACATTGTCTTAAACTTCACCCCAGGTTGATTGTAGGTTAGAAGGGAGTCTATTAATTTCAGTCGTAAAAGAATTGGCTGGGTTTCAGTAATTGTGCTATAGAAGAATTTGAGCAGTTGTTTGACTTATGAACTCTCTTTTTAGATCACCCTGACCATAAAGCTATGGATGGAATTAATATGTATAATTTCTCTTTGAGTCTTTGATTCTAAGTAGCAGAAACTGATGCTGGTAAATTATTTGAAGCTTATAATTTTTTAAATTCATATTAATCACATAGATAAGAAATGAAGTCAGAAATTCAGCCTAAACCTTATAACTCCAGAGACAGCTCTCTTGACATGTCATTCTATGGAAGATGTCAAAATGATGCCACTTCTCTGTGAAGTTTGTATTCAGTTAATTTTCTGATGTTTTATTTTGATTAGTAATTTGGCTTTGGGAAGCATGTATTTATCATGACTTATTTTTTAAAAATTGATTTATTGCTACATTTTATCCATACACTATGATCACATTTAACATTGAGAACTTGTACATGGCACATCTTGATTCTCATTTTTCCCCTTTCCCTGCCCTCCCTACAACCCCTGCTGCCCATATATATATATTTAAATTTAAATCATATATTGAAATAAAGCTTATATATATGTATATAAAGCTCATATATATATATTTTTTAATCAAGTTTTTTTCTTTCCATTTTTAGGGGAAAGTAAAAAGGGGAAAGACCCTGATAAGTTAACCATAAGAAAAGGTTTTGAAAGGATAAAACATAAGTTACAAAAGTATTTTACAATGTGTGGAATAAATGTTGGATTTGATCATGGCAAGTATGCTGTCTATAACAATATTAACAGAAAAGGGAAAGGAGAGAGAATGTGTGTACACTTAAACACACGTGCGCATGTGAAGATATGTAGTCAGAAAGTGAAGAATTACACTTACAGGGCAGTGTCCTCATCCTGCAAGTATGAATGTCAGACCTTAGTTCATGTTCGTTTTGAATTTGGTAGACTCTTGGTTGGTAGGTTTTCCTGAGTGATGTGGTCCTATCACTCAACTTTTTTATGACGTAGTGGTTCTCGCTTGATGCTTACTCACTAATTCTTATTACTGGCTCCTGTTCTAACCATTGTGTAGCAGAACTTCTTTTCGTCTTTGACAGGGTCAACAGTAGCACATTTAATGATTTTTCATCCATGGTCCAGAGGCCAGGTGAAACCCAAATTATTAGGAAGGAGAAAGCATTATTGTGCATCTCAGTACACATGTATTTTTCTTGGGTACTAATACTAGACTTACAGAAAAGCAAATTGTTGAGTTCCAAAGCAAATAGTTTATCAAGCAGATTATTTGGTTGAATTATGGGGCCTCATCTCTATCTCTGCTTTGTGCTTAGACTTTGCATTTTTGGAGACATTGAACCATATATTGACTCAGAGAAAACCACATTCTGCAAGTTGGCACCTCAGTCCTTCAGAATCTTGTTTGCAGACTCTGTGCAGCGAGGTCTCTATAGAAGCACCTGACTATTCCATGAGGGTTAAAGGTTTGAGATGTCCCTCCTGAATTTAAGATGTGAAGCGGGCTCTTAGATTCTCTGCAGTGACAAAGGCCGCAGTCTAACCGAGCAGTCACCAGGGAGCTGCCCAGTTCCCTGTTGCCTGCAAACTGACCTTCAGTAGTCGCAGCAGTTAACTGAGCTCCATCCTTGTTGCCGTAACAACTTTGTTTCAAGCTCTGGAGTCCTCGGTCAGCCAAGGAAGAAGGAGTCAACATTCGCATTTAGCCTGTACGTCTGAATCGCTCTGTCTTCTCTTTCGTGGGGTGGAGTGTATTTGGGTTAGAAGTCACGTGGGTGTGCATATTTTTAGGATTTGGCTCTTTTCCAAGTATTCCATCCACACATCCACACACTCCTTTCCAAACCTTGTTTCCCGTTCTCCAATCTCATTCTTTCCTAATTCATGTCCATCTGGCTAGATGCCGGCTGGTACTCAGCAGCCCAAGAAATTAATATAAATTTGTACTTTTAAGGCAGTGGACAAGAAAATGTTCTCTCCAGTGTTGTCTTTTGGGGATATTTCACAAATTATGCTCTATAATAACAGCTCAAGTTTTCCATTATTCTCTTATTTGGTATTGAGGAGAACGTAAACCTCTGAGTATATTTCTGTGTATTGTGTTTGTATTAACATATGCCACTGATGAAACAGTTTATACAATTTTAAGATGAAAATCATACAAAGGAATAAACGAAAGGCTTTGGAAATAACTCAGTTGACTGTGTCTCTAGGAAGAGCCAAGCAATTTACATATGTAAGTAGATAGTAGAAATGCATAGTTAAGAAGAAAAAGTGAAAATGGCCCAATTGACAACTGGCACATTTTGGTATTAGCCAATCTGCTACTTTCTAACTTGTCACCAGCTTGGAGTTAATACATGAGAACCATGTAAGCACTAAGAACTGCAGAACAAATTCTTAACATGAAACATTATCATTCATTCTGATGCTTACTTTCCCAAGCTCAGAATTTCTTAGGATTTGGATCCATTGATTACTTTTAAACGGCATAAGTACTTCAAAGAATTTTAGCATATCACATGTCTTAGAATATTTTTTCTTTTCAAGCCAATATATTATACCATTTTTAGATACTCTTTTGGAATGGATGCATATCAACTATTAATGCCCATAAAAAGTAAGAAAATCTTCTGAGACAGAAAACAATAGCTGTGATCTTTTCAGGCTGGATTCTTTTTTCTCCCTGGAGCATGCTGAGAAATTCTATCTCATGTGAGTGGGGAGCCTGTGCACAGACACTGTCCACAATAAAGACTAAGGACAAATGGGAGTAAGAGACCTTCTTGGGAACAGATTTTTGTAATACACTTATTGAGATATATAATTCACATATCCTAAGATTCGATCATTTAAAGTATATGGGCCAGTAGTTCTTAGTATGTTCACAAGGTTGTGCAAATGGTTAATTTTAGTATATTTGTATCATGGTAAAAGGGAAACCTTATGCCTACTAGCTGTTGTCTCCCAACCTCCTTGACTGTCTCCCACACCCAAGGCAGATGAATTTTCTATCTGCATAGGGTTGTCTATTCTGGATGTTCATGTAAGAGTATCATTAGAGTCATACAGTGAGGCAGGAGGCTAACACAGCCTTTGAAACAATGTATTTAGCACCTTCTGTATTCATAACCTTTTGCTGTTGTTAGAAGACTCCTGCTCCTCAGAGTCTCGCTCAGTTTCTACCTCCAAGAGGAACCCTTTCCTGATAGTTGTGTTTGTGGCTGATACATCATGGTTGATTTTTGTAATTATTAAAAATAATTAAAGTTTCTCATACCAAAGAAAAGATCCAGAATTTGCATATCTGTGATCTGTTTATTTCACTTATTAGTGAGAACCTTTAGATGTAAATGAGTTCTAGAATGTATGATAGTTTTTGTAAAATAGGAAATATCCAATGGGAATTTGGTGTGGGAATGTAATGAGGGGAAGGAATAAATATGATTCTGAAAGAAAATGAAAGAGCATGTATATAAGGGGTGGGGGGTTGTCGGTGGGTAGGGATGTGGGTACAGATGAGAATTAACTAGTGTCATATACTGGTACAAATTCCCCAATGTTGTGTGTGATTGTGAGCTGTATATAAAATGTGCCAATAAAGAATTCAATAGAAAAACTAAAAAAATAATTAAAGTTTGATGCACCATATGGTTTAGCAGGCTAGGTGCTCAACATACTTTCTTTTTTTTTTGAGATAGGGTCTCGCTTTGTAGTTCAGGCTGGCCCTGAGCTCACTATGGTGCCCAGGCAAGCCGCCGCGAACTCAGCAATCCTCCTGTCTCTGCCTCCCGAGTGCTGGGATTACAGGCGTGAGCCACCACGCCCGGCATTTCAACATACTTTCTTATTTAGTCTACTCTGGGAGGAAGATGTTATTATTTTAGCTTAATAAAGAATTGTTCTTTAAAAAGATCTTAGTTTTCATAGGTTTCACAATAAATCATAAAACTTCTAAATCCATGTTATTATGATTCCAGAATTTAAGGAAGTGAGGTAGAAATTGTAGTGCATAATATAATCACTTGAACATCTCATTAACAATATAGATTCCATGAGATTCCCTTCCCAGTTGGTCTTTCTGGGGTCTCAGAATCTGCATTTTAAATAGTTACACCAAATATTTTTTTATAGTGATAGCTTACTGAGAATGCTTTGGAAGTTATCCACTCTCTCATTGTTCTTGTTTTACAACTGGTTACTATACAACTTTTTAATATAAGGCTATGCTACAATTTCCATTTCCATTAAAAAAATACATGCATGGGTGTCCATTATACTATACATAGCCTCTAAGTCTATGTGTTTTATTTCTGTATGTTCTGTAGAACCCAGTGCAACGATATACTTTATACTTTGGGGGCGAAGCGCTACCTATAAGGAAGTGTGTAGCTTGGTAGACTTGTATCCTTGGTATCTGAGTATCGCAAGAGTGCAAGGGAAGGAGGCACATGCTGCATACAGGTGTCTTGGCAAGGAGGTGAGATTCCCAAAGCAAGTGAGCAATATCAAAAATATATATGAAATATATACATGTATGTGAAATACACACACATATATGAAAGATAAATATGGATGAAGTGGAAAGGCTCTATTTTGAAAGGGACTGTCTTATTGATTTAACTAGTCTACAGGTTTTTATATTGGAAAATCTATTTCTTGACTATTTCCTCTATGTGCTTTACAAAAAAAAATTTAAAAGTTAGTTTTAATACTCAAACACACTCTAATTTTCTAAGGATTTCATCTTTGGTTAAAAACTTTAAAATTAAAGGGGGGCCAGAGATTTAGCTCAGTGGTTCTGGCGCCTGCCTGGCAAGTGCAAGGTCCTGAGTTCGATCCCTGGTAACGACATACAAAGCTGGGTGTGGTGACTCATGCCTGTCATCCTAGCGGGAGGCAGAGACAGGAGTATTGCTGAGTTCGAAGCTTGCCTGGGCTACATAGTGAGCTGAGGGCTGGCCTGAACTACAAAGCGAGACCCCGTCTCAAAAAAACCCAAAAAACCCAAAAACCAAAATAACTTTAAAATTAAATACATGTGACTATAATATATTGTTATTATTCCCTGTTAATGAACTAATAATCTGATAGCTTAATATTTTAAACTTTCAATTTGGAATGTAATTTTATATGTCTTATGACATTTTAGTGTAGAAATTAATTTGATATTTACTGTTTTAAATTTAAATTAAATATTAAACATTTAAAAATATTAAAATTTATAGAGGTAATTTGCTCTTACAAATTTAGTATGATTAAAAAATTGTATTTAGGGCCGGAGGGTTAGCTCAGTGGTTCCAGCGCCTGCCTTGCAAGCTCAAGGTCCTGAGTTCGATCTCTGGTAACCACATATAATGCTGGGCTTGGAGACACGCCCACCAACAATCAACACCGCATACCACAATGCCGGGCGTGGTGGCTCACGCCTGTCATCCCAGCACTCGGGAGGCAGAGACAGGAGGATTGCTGAGTTCGCAGCGGCTTGCCTGGGCACCATAGTGAGCTCAGGGCCAGCCTGAACTACAACGCGAGACCCTGTCTCAAAAAGCAAAAAAAAAAAAAAAATTGTATTTAAACTTAAACTTTAGTATGAAAATCATATTTTAGAAGTTACAATTCAAACATTTAAAATTTAGATATAACTAAATTTAATGGCATAGTCTTGTTTAAGGCAATAATTATATAATTCTTGTGTTCATATAAATCTTGACATTAATAAAGCTCAAAGAAGTAACCTAAATGTGACATACTTTAATTACAAAGAAAGCCACAGAAGTGCATAAATAATTCTGCCATAAATTTTTTTTACAATTCAAATGCATTTAAATAATGGAGAAAATTCCTAATATTATAGTGCGATTTTAAAAGGTGGAAGTATTTATTGTCGATGTGAATTAAATGCATAGGCAACAGTAAAGCGTTGCCTCTAGTGTAGGCAAGGGCCCTCAGAGAGTTGCTGGAAAGAAGGTTGCGATCGCTCTACACAGCGCACACAGCATGAGTGGACGGGCCCGGGCACTGCCTGGTGCTTCCATCCTTGCTGCTGCCAACGAGGAGCCCGGTGGTGGAGCGCAGCACTACAGTGTCCAGGGAGAGACGAGACTGAGACGGACACATTTATTGCCACTTTGTCACAACCAGTAGGGGTTATTTAATAAATATTTTTAATAGATTATTGACAAAGTTGGAAATGAATGCCATGAACCTTTGACAATTAAATTTTGATCTTTTTTTGGTATTGGGGATCAAACTTGGGACCTTGCACTTGCCAGGCAGGCGCTGGAACCACTAAACTAAATCCCGGGGCCAGACAATTAAATTTTGAATTGCCTCTTGCCTCCCTCAAAGACAAGCAGGCTTTGAAGCCCATACTTTGCATGATCCCTGGAGAGTTAGTATAATTAAAAAATGTTTTGAAATAATTCTTTTTAATAAAAGAAGCCCTCTAGTGAAAATTTTTATAACTTTTCCAAACATGATGTATTATTTTAGAGACTATTAAGTAGTACATTTAATAAGGGGAAGGAAGGCTTATAGTTTTAGATTTGATGAAAAGTCTTAAGCAATTTACTTGTTCTGTTATATTTAGATTGCTGCTGTGATATATGTTCTATATGTAAGAATTTTAGCTTTCTCCTTACACAAATAGTGCAGCCCTTTTAAAGTCAAAATTTCACTCGTTTGAATAATGAGTACACTTCTGTGTATCTTTCCACTTCCTAAGCTCTGTCCTTTCTTTACAGCTTCTTATCAAAGCCAGCAGACATCCTACATCTGTCTTTACACCCTTGACAGAGTTTTGAAGTTTCAGGGGTGTTTCAAATGGGGTTATCGCTCTCTGCTTCTTGGAGCCTGAAGTCAAATAACTTGAGTGTAAGAAACACTAAAAACAAATAATATATTGTCTCATGCTTTTGGTTTGTCTTCCTTTTCTAAATAGCAGCCACATTGTGTCTGTGGAATTTTACAGTTTCCTACAGGGGCAGAAATGCTGAGCAGACCTCTGGTCTTCCTCAGGCGTCCCGGCCCCTTCGATAAAGGTGGCATTTGTGTGCCGAGGCAGCCACTGGGAGTGAGAGGGCATTAGTCAGAGTCTGTAAATTCACAGTGGTTTTTGTTGGGGTTTGACACGAGTCCTTTGTATGTTCCTGAATTAAGGGTGAGAAAGTTGGGAAAACAGCTTGGTCTGGAGTAGTTCGTGGATCCATTGTGTGTGGGGTGTCTTGTTTTGTTTTTCAGTTTTAATAGAATTATTTAATGTTGGGCAATGCCTTAAAGGTTTTAAAGCAGCCTAGCTGGCTGAGTAATTAAATTGTAGAAACCACTCAGAAAAAAGGTGCAGAGACACAACAGCCTTCCCTTACAAGTGACTTCCTCTCCTCCTGTGTTCTGTTACTGTCCTGTGCTATTGCACTTCCGTTAGCGCAGTGCCTCTGACTGGTCCAGGGAGAGGAGAAAGCGCTGAGTCAGGACGGGTGCCAGCTCTCCTGTCCAGCTGCCTCCCGCCCCCCTGCCCCCCCGCCCAAGGTACCCAGGCCGTTAGTCTCTCCCATGTCTTTTGCAGTCAACTGAGGATAAAAATCCCACCTGCTTCCATCATATTTGTTGCAGTGAATCCATACATATTCTGAGAATAAGTTTTCTTACAAAATTTGTTAGATACTAGTAACAAAGTTCTGAGCGGGGGGAGCACTGGCTCAGGTATCTATGCCAGAGCCTCAGGTATCTATGTGTACTTGACAGGACCTTTGCAGAAAGATGTGATAAACTCCAATTTTTAAAAAAGGTGAAGTCATAGCCTGGCACAGTGAAGCACACCTGTGACCCCCATGACTTTGGAGATGAGATTGAGGGGTCCTAAGTTCAAGCCCATCCTGGGCAACTTAGCGACTCCTTTTAGGAACAGATTACAGAACATGACATACCAGTGAAGACTCCTTGTTCACGCATGTCTGAACTGCAACAGTCTAGAGTCTACAGGGGCAAAACTAATCAGCAAACCCAAGTCAACCAAAGAAAAGCAAAAACAGCAGAAGCAGCAGCAACAACACCAAAAATCCAAGACCGCTTTGTCACCTGAGATGTAAAGAAGATAGTTTAGATTTTACTTTCTCCCTCTTCATTTTCCCAATGGCGGGTTGTAGAGCAGCCCGGGCTGATCTACAAAAGATGTGTGATGATCATACATCTTTTAATAGGAAGAACTGGGCCAGTGGCTCATTTTCATTCAGCATCTCTATGGAGTCTAAGTGACCTAGATTGTTTCATAGTAAGCAATTTCTACCATTTCTTTTGATGCATTCTTTATACAGGAGTTAGGCTGAGAGGGGTGAAACTAATGGCATATCTGGTTTTCTCTTGTAGCATAAAGAATAATATAAATTCTTGACAATCTGTTTCGTTTATGTACTTACGTAATTTCACCTAAAATAAAAATACTTTTGAGAACTAAGTTTGTAAAACAATTTCCTAATATTAATTTTATGCATGATCCAAGAAGTTTTTGAATCTAATTTAAAATCATATCTTCTTAAATTTCATTAAATTCTTCCTTTTAAAAGAAAGTAAGGAGATCACATTAATTGACCCCCTTTTGGTTTGGTCTTGAATTTTTAAATTACTTTGATTTTTCATATTTTAACTTTATTATTTTATTTTATTTTAATTTTTTCATATTTTTCATATTTTAAATTTGTAGTGGAATTTTTATTTAGTTGAGCAGTGGAAACTGCTGGACAGAGAGGGGAGAAAAGGATATGACAATGAATTTTTGTAGTTTTTTGGTTATTAAAAATAAATTTAGAGTCACGGTCAAAAAGATGGTAAAACATAAATCTATAAATCTAAAAAGTTCAGGAAGCGTGCTGCCAGTCACATTATGTGTCACATTTCTCTTCTGTCACTCCATGTGTTCATAGGCTCTTTGTGTCACAAAGCCTTGCCTTATTGCTACTGGAGCCACTTTTCAATGACACTGTTCTGATTTGTCCTTGACTCAGCCATCATGAAGAAGAAGAGTTTAATTACAGATTTTGAAAAGAATTGTATTATGGTCAAAACATGGTCAATACCTAGTGGTTTATTTGGTCAGTTTTTGTAAATATTCCATGCATGATTGCGAAGGTGACCTACTCTCCCAAGGTTGGTGCGCTGGTCCCGAGGCCTCCGTTTTCCTTTGTTCCCTTGGGTCGTGTAATCTCCATATGCCTGAGAGAGATGGGGTAGGCATCCTCCTCTGGCAGTGGAGTCACCCGTTTATCCAGATAGATACACGAATTTTTCTTCTATATATTTTAAGTATAACTTTCATGCAGTTTAAGTTATAGAATTATTAAATTCTCCTTGTCATTTGAAAGGATCCTCCACATTTTCTGACCTTTATTCTTAGACTCTTTGCCTTGAATTTATTTTAACTAATATGAATTTATGCTAACCAACTTTTGATTTATATTTATATGGAATATATTTTAATTTGCTACTTTTAAACTTTTTTTGTCAGTTTTACATACAGTGTAGCTAGATTTCTTTGGAAAAATTTTCTTTATCTTTCAATTTTTTTCTTCTCCATAGTTCATGGTAGTTATAGAGAGTAACAGGCATTATTCTGGTGCATAGCTGTCCTGTGGACATTTCTGCCTCTAAACACCCCTCCTCCTTCCCTCCACCAATTTGCTTCCTCCAAGTCTCCCTCCTACCTCCATGTTGTCTCTTTTTGGATTTCACAAAGGAAGCTGCTGGTATTTTTCTTTCTGTGTCTGGCTTATTTTGGTAAATATGATAAACTTAGTTTTACTTGTTTTCTTCCAAATGACATGATTTTGTCCTTTTTGTGACTAATACTTATTATGTACTTATATCACATTTCTTTCTTGTTTATCAATAGATTGGTGCCTGGGCTATTTCTTTAGCCATTGTGAGTTGCACAGCAATGAAAAATGAGCATGGGTTTGGAGGTATCTACGTTTGTCATTTTGGGTTTACACCTGTTAGTAGCAGTGATGGCTGGATTTTTAAAAATGAAACTGGATGCCTGATGTATTTTAACTGAATATTCAATTTTATTTTAATTTCAAGTGAGAATGTGTTTGAATGCATTTCTACTGTTTTTCTCAATTTTTCTTGAACCAGCTTTTTGTTTCTTTCCTTCTTTCTTTTTTTTTTGTCCTTCCTTTTTTCTTTTACTTTTATTGAATCTGGTGAAATTGCTAGGAGTTTTAATCATTCCACTTTTTTTTTTTTTGAGACAGGGTCTCACTTTGTAGTTTAGGCTGGCCCTGAGCTCACTATGTAGGCCAGGCAAGCCTCCAACTCAGCAATCCTCCTGCCTCTGCCTCCTGAGTGCTGGGACTACAGACCTGAGCCACCACGCTCAGATCATTCCACATTCTTTTTGTTAACCAATTCTGTTACACATTTCCTGTCTACATTCCCAAACATTAACTTGGGAAATTTTCATATGCAAATTTTACTTAATAAAGTATACATTTAGAAATAAGATTATAAATATTTCTATATTTCTTACAAATATAAGAATCTTAAAATGCTTTAGCTCTATTTTCAAGGAGCATAACAGCTATTCAGTATTTTATTTTTTCTATTGCTTTTTTAATCACACATATTAGATGGGTATTACAGTGATTGTTTTATCTAATCATGTTTGTTTGGATTATCCAAGTGTTTTCTGTTTTGTTCCTTTCTTTCTTCTTGCATTGCAGTTTCCTTCTTGGACTTCTTCCGGAATCCTATCTTTGACAAGTTTCGTGCTCACAGCCTGGTCCTGTGATGGGTCAGGATCCATTGTAATTTATTACTGTCTGTGAAGTCAGATCTTTGGACTCACAGCTTTGATGCTCTGCCCCTGATTTCACTGGCCCCGTCGCAGCACGGCCCTGCCCACCTGGGCACTCGCTGTTGATGTTCACCAGCTGCTGCCCCAGGGCCAGTTAGAGATGGCTTGACACTATGCACACTGTTCCCACATGTCTTCAGAGTACAGTTACTCCGTCAGTTTCTGAGGGACAGATGGTTTTCCTGGAGGTCCTGAAGGCCTTGGCCTTCCAAAGAGGAATGTCTGGAGTCACTGTGAATTGATGTACAATGGTCCCTCATTGCATAAATGTGATAAAGGGACACAACAAGGCTTTTATTTTAACACTTGACTGGTAGTGGTAGGATTTGAGGCAGATGTCCTAGGAACAGAACTCACCCTCTTAAAACACATGAGAAGCCTTTTCTCACATGGTCTGAAGATTTATATACAACTTAATTAAATGGGATCTAACAAGTAATTTTCATGACTTAGTTGAATATGAGTATTACAAGTGTGTGAAAACTTCATTATTATTATTATTATTTTTTTTTTTTTGCTTTTTGGAGACAGGGTCTTGCTTTGTAGTTCAGGCTGGCCCTGAGCTCACTATGATGCCCAGGCAAGCTGCCACGAACTCAGCAATCCTCCCGTCTCTGCCTCCCGAGTGCTGGGATGACAGGCGTGAGCCACCACGCCCAGCATTATATGTGGTAACCGGGGATCGAACTCAGGTCCTTACGCTTGCGAGGCAGGCGCCGGAACCACTGAGCTAACCCTCCGGTCCGAAAACTTCATTATTATATGACTAAAGTCATGCTAAAAGAGTTTACCAGATTCCATCATTTGATTTGAAATTTCTTAAATATTTCTTATGGTTTCTTAAATCATGTTTCAAACAGGGACATTACTTTACAAGTAGTAGATGATAAAAGACAAAACAGCAGGTTACACCAATGATTTTTAGAAGTGTGTTCTCAATGGGAAATAGGAACATTTCAGTGAATTGTCTGTGGTACATAGGATGAGATATGTAATAATGGTTTACATAACTAAGAGAGTAAGTGGGAATATAACTTAAATGGCTACTTTTATAATGAATTATATCAATGCATATTGTTGCATAAGTTACTACCTATCTTAAATAACAGTGGCAAATTACTCCCTGAGATCATTGCTTCCTTGGGATGTTTGTTTTAAGAAGGTTTCCAGGCTGATTTTTCATTTTCTAGGCCCAGACTTGTTTCTGGTCTTGTGCATGGTCTGTGAAATTCCAGGATCTAGTATATGAGCTTCTAAAAGCGCAAGTAATGGCTAAAGAGCTCAAACTTCATACATGTGATTTTTAAAAAAATTGAAACAAGGCCTCACTGTGTAGCCCAGGCTGGCCCTGAACTGGATGGTTGCTCAGCTTTTTTTGGGGAGACCTTTTCTTTTAGTCACTGCCACCCTGTTTTGAGTGCTGTGGCTCGCTGCAGAGGGGGCGGAGCTGCCCAGCCTTTAGGAGATCCTGACTGTTCGCTGTCCTTCCTCCTACTTGTGCAAGGGAATGATTCAAAGACCCGCCATGGTAGTATTGCAGATAACTCAAGTTAGTGTTTGTATAACAACACCGACTTAGGTGGGAAAAATGGAGGTCAGTTAGTTGGAGCAATTCTTAGTGGATAAACAGCTGGGGTAGAGGGGTGGAAAGCCTTGGCAGAATGCATGTTGAAAAAAATGTGAGTTTGGTACAATCTTGTTTCTTACTGACCTTACCTTTGATTGCTGGGTCTCCTCCTACTTGCCCCTCTCACTTCCAGGTTTGTAGCTCCAGGAATTTACTAGCACAACCCTTGATAGTCTTTTTACCCCATCACTTGTCTTCAGTTATAACCTCTTTCCTAGTTCAGGTGCCGTTTCCCAGGTGTTGCTTATTGAAGCTGTGCAGTGAGTCACTGAAAATTAGATGGAAACAACTGGTGAAGCTGTCACTTCAGGGGACTCATTTTAGAAAAGGAACAATCTATCCAAATACAACTCTATAGGTCTTGTCTCTGGGACGTTTTGTGCATATGAACTCTTTCTGTGCACCTTTCCTTACCCCACAGAGTGGCTTGTACCTCTCAGTAACACCCTAATCAATGGGTTTTCTAGGACATAAAAATAACATCGAAGCCCAATGGTTGTTCACATGCATGCCTGGCTCCTCTCAGAAGTCCAGGTGCCTCCACAGACTTCGTGAATCTTGCTTGTACTGTTGGTCAGAAAAATAAAAACAATTCTCATCTTTTGTGCTCGTTCTGTTATGGATTAAGAGCATAAAAGTGAATGAAGATTACTCTCTGCAGAGGTTTTATTTAAAAGTTCAGTGCACAACTTTGGATATCTGGTAAATATGACCTTCCTACTATACACAGTTCAGATAAAGTTTTAAATTTGACTATTTGGTATTTTTCCTTTATTCTAAATAGAGTTTTCAGTGCAATTCTAATTACTTTTGTTACAGAAACCTGGCCTATAATATTTCTTCCCAAAACAATCATGTAATAGGCTGTATGTCCTTACATGTAACCTTTTATGTTTCCATTATCCAATTTGAACAAGTGGTGAGACACTTCTGAGCTTCATTTTCTTTAATTTACGGTGGTGGGTAGAAATGAAATGTCAGGATAAATGCAAATCATTTGGCATAGAGCAAATGTTTAGCTATTCTAATTAAGAACCAGTAATAATACCATTAAAAGTTTTATTTAATATTACTTAATCTGTGAACATATTTAATTTCTGTATGGAAAAACTTGTAAGAAAATACTCAAGAAATACACAATAATGATCTAAAGAGTATAGAATAATTTTAATGATACTTAAGGCTAAAATACAAACATAACTAAATATTCCTGGATTTCCAAATTCTACAGGGTGCATAATTATGAGATTTTTATTGGCTTTGGTTCATTAACATAAATACCACAATTTCACTGACTTCTGTATCCCATAAATTGAGAAATTCATTAAGGACTTAAGTCATGAGATAATCACAGGATAGACAGTTGGGGTATTTAAGAAAAAAGTTCTAAGTCAAGGGGCAAGGTATGTTTTATGAACTATGACTTGAAGAATTTGGCTCACTATTAAATTCCAAAGTCAAAAGACTTAAAACATATGCATATTTAACCTTTAGTCAAGCATGAATTTTAGGCATTGCAATCCTAAAGTGAAGATATATTGTAATCAACTCATGATGAAATAGAGGTAAAATATTTTCTCAAATAATGATAAAGGGTTAGAAAGAATAAAAATTTAAATACATAGTCCAATTTATAAATACATCACTATAACCAGAAAATGGAAATAATTTTTGTATTAGAACAGTACATTTTGAACTTTGACCCTGGTAATTTTCTGCTATGAAATTTTTTTTTTTTTTTTTTGAGACAGGGTCTTGCTTTGTAGTTCAGGCTGGCCCTGAGCTCACTATGGAGCCCAGGCAAGCCGCCGCGAACTCAGCAATCCTCCTGTCCCTGCCTCCCGAGTGCTGGGATTACAGGCATGAGCCACCATGCCTGGCACTGTGGTATGCGGTGTTGATTGCTGGTGGGCATGTCTCCATGCCCAGCATTATATGTGGTTACCGGGGATCGAACTCAGGACCTTGCGCTTGCGTGGCAGGCGCCGGAACCACTGAGCTAACTCTCCGGTCCTCTGCTATGAAATTTTAAGCACCTGTGAACTTTCATCCATCATTGTTACTTGAATGATTTCTGTTTTCATATCATGCCTAGGAAAACCTCCCTTTGTATAACTGAACTTTTTGTTCTTTTATTTTACATGGCTTCTTCTAACACTAACAATTTAGCAAATACTACAAAGTGTTATGTATTAATGGGAAACATGCTTTTTTGATTTAGTTAAGAATTTTTAAGTGATAAATAAAACATTAAAATTGTACGAATGTAGAGGGTACCATGTGCTGTTTGGAGCAGGAACAGAGAGGTCAGTATTGGTTAGGGACAGAGTAAAAAGGATAAAAGAGGAGAGATCAGAACTGAGGGATAAAAGTTGATAGGAACAAAGAAATGTTCAGGAAAAGAAGTGATTTCATGAAGATACTATGCCATTTTATGTCAGTTATTGAATTTTACTAGTTATTTTATAATCTGTAGTGGTTCAGATAACTCAGAGGAACTCAAGTTAGAATTCAAATACTCTCTGTCTTTAACACTGAGTATAAATTTAAAAAAACTACAGTGTGCATAAATACTTGTTTTTTCTTGTGGTTTGGAAAACTAACAATAGTTTTAGATTTTATAATCTCACAGAACAAAAAAAGTAAAGAATGCAACATATTAATGTTCATGTTTCTTATCCTAGCCAACTTAAAAAAAAATAAAGTGGCTGGGCTTGGTGGCTCAAGCCTGTCATCCCAGCACTCGGGAGGCAGAGGCAGGAGGATTGCTGAGTTCAAGGCTTGCCTGAGCTACATAGTGAGCTTAGGGCCAGACTGAACTACAAAGCAAGACCCTGTCAAAAAAAAAAAAAAAAGTACACAACCCATCCTGGCAGGATAATGAAGCTACTAAAAATGTCTTTACCAAGTGCCACATTTAAAGGTCAACATTAGTCACAATTAATGAAAGTTCTTCGGAACAGAATAATGTTAACATTATAAGTACTTCAGCCAAATGTACATTCTAGCAAACTTAAACAAAAATCACCCTATCACTAGAGGACCTAGGTCTATGAGATTATTTTTTCTTTGGTGTTTAGAAATGGTTATAAACAGGATCTTCAGAAAAGACAAGCAAAGCTCAAGTACTCAACTTTAATCAATGTACAATTTACATATAAGTGTAGTATTTTTGATGACTTATCTGTTCATTCAGCAAATATTTGCTGACTCCATATACTTTGCCAAACAGTATTCTGGAGAATACGCTTATATCACAGAAAAGCAGATGAGCTGATAAAATGTCATCGTCTTAGCCCAAGATTCTAAACAATTTTTTGTTCTCTTCAGATATTATTATTTTTTAAACAATTTTTTGTGGTTTAAACAATCTTTTGTTCTCTTCAGATATTATTATTTTTTCCTTTCTTTACACTAACCTCAATAGAAATAATAGCAGCAGAGAATTTATATGTGAATGGTTAAGAGTCAAAAGCAAGAAAGCCAGAAGAAACCCAATTAGGTTTTCATTGTCCATTAGATAAAGGTAGCATTGCAAAAACAGATTTAGGGGCCAGGGATTTAGCTCACTGGTTCTGGTGTCTGCCTTGCAAGTGCAAGGTACTGAGTTCAATTCCTAGTAGCCACATACCACAATGCCTGGTATAGTGAAACACCCACCATCAATCAGTATCACACGCCACAGTGCTGGGGTGATGGCTTATGCCTGTAATCCCTGCTCTGGGGAGGCAGAGACAGAAGGATTGCTGTGAATTCAAGGTTTGCCTGGGGACATAGTGAGCTCAGGGCCAGCCTGAACTACAAAAGCAAGACCCTGTCTCCAAAACAAAAACAAGAAACAAAAAACAAAACAGATTTAGATTTTCTAAGGTCAGGAGAAATAAAACTACAGAATTTAAGGGACCTGCTGAGCAATGAATGTGCTAACACTCAAGCTTCAGTGATTTTATTTTTAGCTTGGAAGCAAAAATTTCAATAGTTAACATGGCTAATTAGATGGTCCATGTCTATCTTTATCATTAGAGTCATTTCCAGGATATACCTTTCTGTTGGATTAGAGATTCAGCATTTGGTTGGTATTTTCAAAATGGGTGCTAATACAGGAATTTTTTTCTATGTTTTATGATTTGCCTTGGTCTCCCTTTCTTTCTGTCATCAACCTGTCCATATATAGTGTGGAGTCAGATTCAAATAGTGGATGGAAGCTCTCATCTAAGACAATAATTTTAAAAATCCAGAGATGCTTTTAGAAACTAAAAGGAGAGTTAGAATGTTCATCTCACACATTCTTTATGTCTTTGCTATCATTTTTTACAAGTATGGCTTCAGGTATTTCTATGTCTATTAAGGGTTCATGTCCTCTACATAGTCAGGTTGTAGTGTTTAAAGAACTGAAGACATAAAATGTAGAAGAACATACTTTACAGAGCATTTTGTTTTTATTCTTGGATAGAATGTTACTGAAAAACAGAGTCTTTCAAAAATAGAAGCAAAAAAGTGTTTGGTCATCTTTCCTGTTACTAAGACAAAAGAACCCGACATCTGTGACTTAAAGGACATCAGATTTTACTTGACTCAGAGGTTCAGTCCATGGTTGGCTGGCTTCAATGCAGAAATATTGTGTAGGGTGTGGAGAAGACAGTCATCTCAACTCATGCATCCAAGAGAGACAGGGAAAGAGTGCCACAGAAGGGGCCAGGGATCAGATGTCCCCAGGCTCACACCTCCCCGACCCACCTTGACATCACAAGTGTACTTTGCTAATCTCCCAGGTATCACTTAAACCAGTTAAATTGACAGCTAAGATTGACCCATTATAGGATTTTAGTTATTTTGGCATATTGTATAAAAATATTTGAGGGCCGGAGGGTTAGCTCAGTGGTTCCAGCACCTGCCTCGCAAGCGCAAGGTCCTGAGTTCGATCCCCGGTAACCACATACAATGCTGGGCATGGTGACTCATGCCCCCCAAAAATCAGTATCACATACCACAGTGCCGGGCATGGTGGCTCACGCCTGTAATCCCAGCACTCGGGAGGCAGAGGCAGGAGGATAGCTGAGTTCCAGGCTTGCCTGGGCTACACAGTGAGCTCAAGCCAGCCTGAACTACAAAGCGAGACCCTGTCTCAAAAAAAAATAAAAAAAATTGAATTTTTTCTGTATTATTTAATTTCATTTGACAGTTCTATATCAAAAATATAAATAATTTATGGAAAAATTATATATTTTTATAAAACCATAAAGAAAAAAACTTACATGTGCTTCTAAAGTTACAGAAAATATGAAAAATTGGGCAATTAATCTCAAATATCTGAGACAAAAGATTAAGCACTGAAGGGAAAAAGTGTTTATTTCACTCTATTGTGCTTTCCTACTTTCTTTTCTGCTCATTCAGCTAGAAGGAAGTTTTTTTAAGGAAAGGAGCTGGACGTTGTGGTTCTGTCTTCAGAATTAGTACAGTGACTGACTAGGAGCAGATGCAAGATAAAGACTTGTTGAATTAATGAAAGTTCACCAGAATAATTGGGAGTCTTAAGAGAACAAAAAATCAACACAACATTAAATCAATTAATTTAATGTTTACTTAAACTAACAAAATGTAAAGGTAATGGCTTTCCTTCTAATTTGTAAAATATTGGTGAAAATAAACTAACAAAATGTAAAGGTAATGGCTTTCCTTCTAATATGTAAAATATTGGTGAAAATAACCTCCTTGGAAGAGCCTTTATCTCCTTCAATAGTAAATTAACTCCTCAGTGAAGCCTTGGTAAGCTTACTGTTACTGAAAAACTGAGTTTAAAAAATGTCAAAATTTTCCCTTTGTTTGACAGTATAGATTCTCCTAGTGTTTCCTTTGGCATGTATTTCCTTAATTTATTTTCAGCTAACTAATTAGAATTGCACTGCTACTCCAAACTGTAAAAGTTACATTTTAATAGGTTGTGTGATTCTTTTATTAGCTACCTTCAAAGCTGATTTAATAAGATCTCTTAAAAATGGGTTTAGCTAAATGCTTTTGAGATTTAACCCCATAATTAACTAGGGTGTCTGTTGCTCATTTATAGTTCTTAATTCATTGAGATGATATAAAATATCAGTGTTTTTCTTAACATTAAATATGTATGCATGGGGCTGGAGATTTAGCTCAGTGGTACCGGCGCCTGCCTTGCAGGTGCAAGGTCCTCAGTTCAATCCCAGTAACCACATACAATACTGGGGGTGGTGATACACTCACTGGCAATCAGTACCACATACCACAGTGCCAGGCGTGGTGGCTCACGCCTGTAATCCCAGCACCCCGGAGGCAGAGACAGGAGGATTGCTGAGTTCGAGGCTTGCCTGGGCTACAGAGTGAGCTCAGGGCCAGCCTGAACTACAAAGTGAGACCCTGCCTCAAAAAAAAAAAAACATGTAGGGCCGGAGGGTTAGCTCAGTGGTTCTGGTGCCTGCCTCGCAGGCAGAAGGACCTGAGTTCGATCCCCGGTAACCATATATAATGTAGAGACACACCCACCAACAATCAACACCGCATACCACAATGCCGGACGTGGTGGCTCATGCCTGTAATCCTAGCACTCGGGAGGCAGAGACAGAAGGATTGCTGAGTTCGTGGCAGCTTGCCTGGGCACCATAGTGAGCTCAGGGCCAGCCTGAACTACAAAGCGAGACCCTGTCTCAAAAAGCAAAAAAAACAAAAAACAAAACAAACAAAAAACCATGTATACATGTTATTTATGAATATACATTTTAATCTCTGTTTGGTTGTTAACATATTATAATAATCAGTGGGACAAATAATTGTTCTATTCATCTGAAATGTCAACATCACTAAAATAGACGAGTCTGAAACACCTTTGTAAATAATTATCAAATAGAACATGTTGTCATTTAAACTTTTGATAGAATCTATAAAAATACACTTCTCAAAATAATGTTCACTATTTTTGTGCTTTTGGAAGGCAGTGAATATAATATGCCAATATGCGCTTTCATAAAATCAGCTTGGATATTTATAGAGAAGGCCAAGTGCAGACTGGCCATCTCCGCACCACACAAGTGTTTCCGCGACAAGTGAAACTGTCATGTGTATAAAGTTTCGCTTATGAGGCCGCTTACAACCCACCTGTCCTCTTGTGCTGTGTGAACGGAGGCAGCTCTCGGGACACAGGGGCCGGCACGGCCCGAGGCCTCTTCCTGGGGTGAGGAGCAAGGTGTTCTCCTGGAGCTGCTTCCTTTTACATGATAGCAATAGCCTCAAATGATGGGCCAGATTTCACCCATGAGGCGCTACCTATTTGCTTTAGTTTCCTTATTCACAAAATGGAAAATGGCTACTCAAATTCTTTAGTGATTGTTCACACTTATCCAATCAGAGATGAAAACACATTATTTGAAATCTGGAAGAACTTAAAACAGGAAAGTGAGCAGTCCAGTTATTTCAGCACTGTGTATCATCTGGCTACTAGAGCTTTTTGTTCCCGGCTACCCTCGCCAGGACATGTTCTCCTACACACGGGATAAAATTTATGGGAATGGACCCCCTGCACCATGTACCAAGGAGAGACTGGGGAGATGAACACATGTACAAAATGGTGGCCCGAATAATGTGTATGTTGTAGGAAACTGTGTTGGGCCAGGGTCAGTGTCCTGAGTTTGACACTGTTCTACTTGTGCATAAAGTACATCATTGGTGGAAGTTGAGTGAAAGGTGCAAGATTTTCTGTGTGACATTTTTTTTCAAGTTCCCATGAGCCTAGAATTATTTCCAAATAGAAGGGAAAAAAAGATCTACAAAATGAAGGGATCTATGTGATGGCAGAGGGCCTGGCTCAAGAATCAGAAACATACTGGCTGGGGATTTAGCTTAAGTGGTACCACACCTCCCCTGTAAGCACAAGGTTCCGAATTCAATCCCCAGTACTGGGAAAAAAATATCAGCAACATAAAGCCTTGGACAAGTTACAGAGTCCTATATGTATGTTTTATTCCTCCAGAAATTGTGGTGGAGGGACCAAAGATGTTGGGGGTACACTCTTAGCATATGGAGTGTTATAGATTGAGGGAAAGAGCTGATAAACATTTTGTAGTTCCAAAGACATTTTCAGCAGGTCAAGCAACATACATTTTAGGTAACGTGACTAGAATGTATAGTTGTTTGAATGAATAATAGTTTTGGAGATTTTACCTATGTAGATCAAAGTATGAATAAATGTGCTCCTTGAACTATATGTGTCTTCATGGTTTGCTCATACCGTGCAGGTGGCCTGGTAAGGATGTCATACACTGTTAAACTGAGATACAATAAAAATGCACTATCCCAATTTGTGTTCATATATGCATTGAGAATTTAAAAAAATATGTATGTCTCCCCCAAAATTGCATGTTTTACAAAATTCTAATTTTTAGAGCAACTTTTTCACCATTTATTTTAAGAGTCATAGTTGAAATAATAATAATGCTTGCCTAGGGCATCCTGAGCATCGTTTGCCTCCGATGCAAAATTTTATTCACTATGTCAGGCACTGATTGTTTGCTGGAAGTTTGTGTCCCTGAAGACAAGATGCTCTTAACCTCACAGTAAAATTTTCTGGTTTGTGTCATGTCTTGTTTATCCAACACAGAATCGAGGTTAGCCTATATGTATGACTTTTAAGGTGCTGTGCATAGGGTAATAATGATTTCATTCTGAGATATCGGTCATTTGTGCTGAGATATCGGTCATTATCTCAATACCAGGATGAAAAGTGAGTGAGAGGTTCAGCAATTAATTGTTTGTGACTGTGACTTTTGATTTTTTTTTTTTTTTTTTTTTGCTTTTTGGAGACAGGGTCTTGCTTTGTAGTTCAGGCTGGCCCTGAGCTCACTATGGTGCCCAGGCAAGCCGCCGCGAACTCAGCAATCCTCCTGTCCCTGCCTCCCGAGTGCTGGGATTACAGGCGTGAGCCACCACGCCCAGCATTAACTTTTGATTTTTTGAATATGACTGTTACATGGCCCAAGGCTGATAGGTAATTGATAGTGTAAGACTCTAAGTGAAGTGTCCTCAGTGATTTTTTTTTCTGGTAAATAACATGTATTTTGATTTACTTAAAATTTTTTTTTACTAGAACATGTTTGTAGTACATAATGATTATATTCCTCAGGAGCTGGCACCTTGTAAAACACAATTTGTTTTCATCCCTTTATACTCCCCTCTGTTCTCATCCCTCCATCTTTTGGTTCCATTGTCTTTTGCAAAACACCCGTCTCCCTGTTTTCTACTATCTCTTCTTTTTATCTATATTTTTCATTTCTCATATAAGAGAAACCATGTGAAATTTTAGCTTGTAAACTTGATTTATTTCAGTTACTAAAGATTTTCCTGCAAATGACTTGTTTATCCCTTTTTATGACAGACTAGTACTTCTTCATGTATATAGACCAGATTTCTTTTCCTCGTTCATCTGTCAGTGGACATAGAAGCAACTTCCAGGTTGAGTTACTATGATCTGTAGTGCTGCACCATGAACACGCAGGGATCATTATAATGTCTTTAGCCCTTCAGGAACATACCCAGAAGGGGAACAGTTGACCAAATGTAATTTCTGGTTTTAGTTTTTTGAGGAATCTTCATACTAATTTCCAAAGTGATTATATTAGTTTACTTTTCCACCAATGATGTAGAAGAGATCCATTTTCCCCAAAGCTTCAGTGACACTTGTTATTTGATTTTTTTGGTGATAGCCATTCTTGCAGGAGTAAGACAGAATATCTGTGTTGCTTTAATTTGCATTTCTCTAATGGATAACAGTGTTGAACATTTTTTCACATATTTACTGACCATTTGTGTGTGTGTGTTTTGTTTTTTGGAGAAGTTTCTATTCATTTCAATTGTCCATTTTTTGATTGGGTCTTATATTTGGACGAGGTTTACTCAGTGATTTTCAATTAAATAACTACAGTTCCTGTGAATAATGGAAAACAATGTGAACTGTTTTGTCTGTGTGTACTCCTGTATCCTAAGGGGGGCATTCTGGCTAAGTAGGCAATAGATATATTAATATTTTATAAAACACTTTAATTTTACTAAAGTTATATTATTATATTTTAGAATAATAAGAGGAAAATTCAGAACACTTAGAGCAGATTTTGTACAAATAATGTTGGATACAGACATTGGACTTTACCTGGGGATTTGTCGCATAACTGTGATAACACTTATTAGAAAAGGACCAATTCATATCATTTTACACCATGTTCTATAGCAGAACATGATTATATGTAGTGTTAGATTTGGAGAGCTAAGAGCTATAAAAAGTAACATATGCTATACATTCACAAAATGCTAATGATGTAGAATAAATACCAATGTGAAGAGCAAAAATCTCTTGTTCTGGACAGAAAATGAACAACAAATAATAATCATATTACTGTTCCAAATTGTTTCAGAGGGAAATTACTGATGTTAAAAACTGTCGGAAACCTTTCCTCTGGTGTGTGCAATAACAACATATGTGCATCTAAAGTATCAGGTCTTTCACCTTCAGGAGCTGTATGATAAAGACAATAGCATGTGTTTTCAATAAGAGTTTCTGAAAGATTACAAACCTCAGAATTGGCTTGGACTGCTATTTTGACTGTGTATTTCCTTAAAAAAAAAACCCTCTGTTTTGGAAACAAACCCTTCCATGTGACATTTACAATGTAGTGATCATTAGAATTTAAAGAACAACCTAATGATAGATTCTTTTGTTCATCTGGTAAGAGAACAATAACCACAGATGTTCAAATAAAAGGGAGAAGAGTGTGATGGTCCGTCTGGGTTGTCAACCTGGCTTGATGGAGAAGCGTGTTTCTGGCTCTGTCTGTGAGGTGTCTCTGTGGTGTGGATGTGGGGGCCAGCGGCCACCCCGAACTTGAGGATCATAGTACGATGGCCTGAGTGCTCCGAGGGACAGACGGCTGGAGGAGAGCGACATCCGTTCTGTTAGGGAGGGATTTCTGTGCTGATGCCATAGGTTGTTGGTCTTCGACTTTCTTTGGCCTCGATCTGGCCCAAGTTATTGTTCGCTGGCTTCCAGGCCTTCAGCTTTGGACTGGGGCTGCATTGTTGGTCCCTTGTGCTCTGAGGCTTCTAGCTGCTCAGACTGAGCAGTTATTTCAGCGCTCGGATGGTCTCCGTGCCATTGTCCGGCCTCCGATGATGTAAAGCAATATGATATTTATAATTATATGTGCATTCTAGAGAACTGTAATTAATACAAAGGTTTTGGATAAAGATTAAATAATGAATGATACACCTTAAAGTAACAGTAATATTAATGAGAAACCAGCTGGGCAGTCTTTGAGCTAGTAGGGAAGTTTGATAGGTGTGAAAATTAACAAACATGATTAGGAGGTGCGATTTAGCTCAGTGGTTCTGGCACCTGCCTAGCAAGCACAGGGTCCCTGGTTTGATCCCGGTAACCACATACAACAGTGCTGGATGTGGTGACTCATGCCCACCAGCAATCAGTACCACACACCACAGTGCCGGGCGTGGTGGCTCACGCCTGTCATCCCAGCACCCAGGAGGCAGAGGCAGGAGGATTGCTGAGTTTAAAGCTTGCCTGGGCTACATAGTGAGTTTAGGGCCAGCCTGAACTACAAAGTAAGACCCTGTCTCAGGAAAAAAAAAGGAAACCACTCAGTGAGGACCTTGAGATATGGAAAAGTGCTATAGTGCTATATTTACATGTAAATATAATTGCTTCAACTACTTCCCTTGTAAAACTTGAATGTCAAGCATAGACATGTATCTAATAATTTTAGGGAATTAAGAGGAAGAAAACTAGCATTTGTTTCAAGGGTGACTTCAGTTACATCCTCACCTTATGTCTCTTAGTCTCTTGCTTTGGGGAGGTAATACAGTATTAGAAAAAGTCGAGTCTTTCTACTAAATGATCTCAAGCTGCTCTGTCCTGCTCTACTTCTTATTTTCTATTCTATATCTTATGACCCTATTCTACTTCCTCAATTACCTCCTTTCCATAGAATATGTTTTACTTATTAATTTCGTTTGTTACTTACTGCCCTTTTCTTTTCCAGGGTGCAAGTTCCAAGACCCGTGATTATTGTCTGTTTTGGTGACTGGTGAATTCTAAAGTGTACAATGTTGCTGACTTCTCCCAAATTCTCACTATTTACTTGTACACTCTCTGAGCTGTACTATTATTGAGGACCACTTATTAAAGCCTGTGAGCTGAATTATTCTTATTTCATACCTATATGGAGCTAACTAAAGAGCATTCAGCCATTTTTTTGTAGGCGTATTACCAGCCTTTTTTTTTTTGAGACAGGGTTTTGCTTTGTAGTTCAGGCTGGCCCTGAGTTCACTATGTAGCCCAGGCAAGCCTCAAACTCAGCAGTCCTCCTGTCTCTGCCTCCTGAGTGCTGGGATGACAGGCGTGAGCCACCACGCCCGGCACTGTGGTGTGTGGTATTGATGGCTGGTGGGCGTGAGTCACCACGCCCTTGGGAGGCAGGTGCCGGAACCACTGAGCTCCATCTCTGGCCCCCTAGAGCCTTCTTGTCCAGGCTTTCCTCTCTCCCTTGCCCCTCTGTCCCTATGGAAGCAACTAAAATCTATTCTTCACATAATTCCACCTAGAAAGTCCTCTTCTGTTCCATTGTCCTCTATGCAGACCTTTCTGCTCTCATCTTCCCACACACTATCTTAGTAGGAAGTTAGTACTTTAAAAGAGAGCTACGAAGAATCAACTTCTGGGATTCCTACTGCTTCTTAAAAAGGTCTGTGTATGACTCAAAAAAAATCAAATAACTTTTTAACATCTCTGCCATACTTGCAGGGTCATAGGAGCATTGTTACACAGCTGGTGTAATTTGTGCATCACTCACCCTGAGCACAGAGTATCTCCTTGCACACAGTAAGCTGTCGCCCCTGTCCATAACTTTCCAACACTAGATGTCTCTCTGGTGCTGGGCACACTTCACTCACTCTCCACACAGACTGATTCGATTGTGCTGATTCTACAGCAAGGACAGATGGGTTTTATGTGTCAGCTCTGAGGAGGCAGAAGGCCTTTTCTATAATGCATTTGCCCTTAGATTCCACATATGCATGTGGGGAGATTTTAGTTGTGGCCCTTGTACACCTATAGATTGGACTGCTAATCCTATTTTCTATCTATACAGTAGATGTTATAGAGTTGTCTCACATGTAGCATTTCACTCTGTCCTTCAGTGGTCCTGTAATCTAGGTACTATAGTATTATTTCAGTTTTTACAGTTGGAGAAACTGAGGCCCAGAAGCACTACATAACTTTTAAAAGTTGACACAGCAGCTAATGAGTGATCATACATACGTTCACTCACCAGTTTTCTGATTCTGAGTCTTTGCTCTTTGCTCCGTAGAGAGGCTATGCTGTCCGTATGAACACTGTTTGTGCCTCCTTGTTTCGTATATTTTGATGTACTGTGGGTTAAGTACATCCCTTCATGTGCGTGATGCAGCCTGGCCAGCTTAAGATGGATGCTTGTTCTCTCCCCTCTTTATCATTGTAAGTGTCATGGATCTAGTTCACTGCGGATGAACTAGTTTATTTTAAAACTGTCATAAAACCCTCCTGCAAGAACCAGCATCTTTCAGTGAGTGCTTCTCATTTGGCCTCTGTACTCAAAGAGGGCGCAGGAGTGGGGCGGCTCTTCCCCTCAGCCTGAACCTTGGGTCACCCTGGCTTGTGATTAGCTTTGAAGAGGAATACGTGTGAGCCCACATTCATCCCTGTGCTTTACTTGCTGCCAGGAGAAACATTTAATTTCCTGGTGGGAGAAAATTATCTCTAAAGGAAGAGTCCCATTCTTTCTATTGTTACTCGGAGGTTCCCTGGATGGTTTTAATTTCAAAATGGTACAAACAAGAACTCTCTTAGATTATGGTTAAATAAATATATATAGGAAATGTTCCTTCTTGCTAGTTTGTATATTTTACATGATAATAAGTCAGTCTTGTTTTGATATGTTGGTAACACCCATGGACATTTTTGCAATTATGTCCTAATAAAATTATTGCTGTCTTTCTTTCTTAAAAAGCATAACAAAATGTAGGAAAGTGGAGCATTAACTGTAATATCTGGCTAGCATTTTTATAGACTTAGAATCACATATTTAAACTTTCTTAGAGGTCTGTTAATTACTTTTGAAATCACATGCAAAGAATTATGAAAAATTTGTTGCTAATTGGAATGTAAAGGTTTGAATGTTTAACAAATTCTCCAATTATTATGATTTTGATATAAGGGTAAATCTTTCTTAATAATTATAAGAAGATAAACTTTCTCATTTTATTATACAGAAGACAGTTAAATGCAAGCTTTATGTTTTCATGAAGAACTCCAATTGTTATTTATATTTTAGTTTTACATGATTATTTCTTCTGTTCACTAAATTTTAATGATTTATTATTAATGATTACATTGTTTCTACAGCATTCTTGGACATCTTAATTTTTTTAAGTTTTTTTCTCTCTAGGGGATACAGAGTCATGCAGTTTCTTTTTTCTTTTCGCCTGATAGATTTAGTTCTCCACTTCCCAGCTGAGAGGTAGCTTGCTCATCGGTCATGAGCACTGCTTTTGGAGACACTTGTATTTCGGTTTCCTGTCTTACTCTGTGATGATCGGGAAACTACTTAACTGTGTTCTGCTTTCTCACCTGTTGAGTTTTTTTTTTTGTTTGTTTTTGAGACAGGGTCTCGCTTTGTAGTTCAGGCTGGCCCTGAGCTCACTTTGGTGTCCAGGCAAGCCGCTGCGAACTCAGCAATCCTCCTGTCTCTGCCTCCCGAGTGCTGGGATTACAGGCGTGAGCCACCACGTCCGGCACTGTGGTATGCGGTGTTGATTGTTGGTGGGCGTGTCTCCACACCCAGCATTATATGTGGTTACCGGGGATCGAACTCAGGACCTTGCGCTTGAGAGGCAGGCACCGGAACCACTGAGCTAACCCTCCGGCCCTCACCTGTTGAGTTTTGATGACAGTCTTCTCAGTGGCAGGACTGCCCTGAGGACGAGGTGCAGGGACGCGTGGAATGTGTGTGGTTGGTACGCACGAGGGTGATGAGCTGTCATCGAACCCTCCGTGGAAAGACATGGCTAACCCTGGCTGTTTTCTTCTCTCCACATTTAATTATTACCTTCTCTTCCATTAATCAAAAACATTTAAATGATTCTTTAGAAAGTAGAATAAGGTCGGATATACATATTACTAATATGGGGACACATAGTCATTAAGAATTTTTAAGCGCTCTCGAAAGGCAAGTTCTTAGATACCTAAGACACAGTTCATTAAAGAAAAGATACTCAAGCATCATAAATGGAGGGCAGCTTAATCAACTTTACTCTCAACACAGCTGAACTGGCTCTGGCATGTCTGCTATCAGACCTTCAAGGAAAGAAGTATTCTTTAAAAGAGAGGTAATCTGCGAGAAAGTGATTGTCAGTAAAACAGGAGAATACGCCGATCTTTGACCTTTAGAATAACTAACTGAATAGGAAAAGATAGATAGGCAAAAAGAGGGAAAGGAGATACATAATCAGGAGACCACAGGCTTAAAAGTGAAGAAAAGAAATAGGAAGAGTTTATGTAAAGACGATAATAAAAAAGTTACTCTGCCAATATTTTTAGTGGCAGGAAATTCAGTAACAGTTCATCCCTTCTTATTCTAGACTGCTGGGTAGCATACAGAGCAGAACATTCTCAATCCTGCTGTCAGTTGTCTTTCTGTCCCAGAATAATCCCCATAAAGTGAAGAGCTCCTATTCAAGTATGGGGTGTTTAAGCTGCTAATACTTATCATCTATATTTTTAGAAATATATGATGTTAATAGATAAATCATATATGATTGAATATTTTATTTTCAATATAATATTTTTGTTTCACATAGATATATTTAAGACAATAGTTAAAAAAATAGTTATCCAGAAGGGAAGAACATTGAAAGAACAAAGGAGAGAAAAATCAGTTTGAGTTTTTAACATTTTTATTTTAGAATTTGTGTAGGGTATAGTACTACGAACTCAAATA
>PVIC010018023.1:0-32074 GCA_004025085.1 Thryonomys swinderianus
AAGAGACAATATTTTACTTTTATAATAAATACTAAAATATGTTCTACAAAGTGATACTCCAGTAAGATTTCCACAGTGTCTTATGTTTGCAGAGGGCATTCTGTTCATTGACTCCAAGTATCATTCCTAGGACATAAGGGGAAGTATGACAGTGATATGTTTGTATGCAAATTGCTTCCTTCTAGGTCCAAAGTAGTGCTGATGGTGAGATTAGATGCAGATACAAATATAGTTGAGTGAAATCTTTCTGGAAACGTTTTCAAATCCAAAGAGATGTTGCATTTTTTTTATGGATCAGTAACCACTCTTAAGTAGAACAATGCATCTTATGTTGATGTATCCCATTGTATTCAAAAGCTCACTGTGTTCTAAGGAACTTACTCGTAAAGCAGAGGCATCCGAGCATTCTTGTCTCATGTATCAGCTATTATTTACAGCAAACCATCTTAGAATATTTGACCTGAAGTATCATTTATTTCATCCATGACTCAGTGGCTCAACTGGGTGGTGATTCTAGTGTGGACCAGCTGGATTGGTCTCATGTACCTGTGGTCATCTGGCACGCTGCCAGAGGTGGCCTCTTCATGATGACCTGGGCTGAAATGACGGGGCTTTTCTCCAGGTGGTCTCATCCTCTGCCTGTTGGTGTGGGATCATTCCCATGCTGATCACTGAAAGGTGTTTTGAGATGAGACTCATAGAGTATGAGATCATTCATTTGAGCATTTGGCTGGAACTCACAGTGGAGCTTTTGCCACTTCGTACTAGTCAAAAGGCATCACAAATCTAGCCAGCATTCAAGGAGTAGAGAAGGGCACTTCTCCTTCAGAGTTGGAAAGGAGCTACAAGTTTTTTAGGTTATCGTACCTAATAGTGCAATTGTCAAACCAGCTTCCTGAAGAAGTGGCATCTTTAATGTTAAGTGAAATGAAAAAAATGGGATGTACAGAGTACTCAGCCTACCAGACACTGTACTGATGCTCTGTAAGGATTTATTCAGTTGATTTTCCTTTTTTTTTTTTGAGACAGGGTCTCACTTTGTAGTTCAGTCTAGCCCTGAGCTCACTGTGTAGCCCAGACAAGCCTTGAACTCAGCAATCCTCCTGTCTCTGCCTCCTGAGTGCTGGGATTACAGGCATGAGCTATGATGCCCAGCACTGTGGTATGTGGTATTGATTGCTGGTGGGCATGAGTCACCATGCCCAGCATTGTATGTGGTTACCAGGGATTGAACTCAAGACCTTGCACTTGTGAGGCAGGTGCAGGAACCACTGAGCTAAATCTCCAGCCCTCAGTTGATTTTCCTAATAGCAATGTAGGCTATATATTATTTTTCCACATGTGTGGATTAAACAGGTTGGCTTCACAGAGAAGTTAGTTCTTTATGACTGGAAAATCTTCAAAGAGATTTTCTTGGTAAAATAAGTGTGGTAAATGTAAGATAAAATGATGTTTAAGAGTCTGTCCATTCATTCTTCATGCTTTGAATGTAGTAATGACCATTGTGATTCTTAAAGAGGGGGTAGATTGTAAGGGCCATTTTCCCAAATTGGGACAAAGGAATCATTTTATGGAACATAATCTTGTAATAGCTTATATGACAGTAGAATTCTGTAGAACTCAGTTTGTAAGAGTGTGCTATTAAACTTAGTTTGGAAATGCAAGCCAATTCACCTTGATTTTATAGGAAATGTACTTCTTCCACTTACACTGTAAAGAGGTACATAAAATGTATTTGTCCTCCCTAGATTGCTTATATTTACAAAAAAATCCAGGATATGTAAAAATTAGTGTAAGATAAATAAAATAAATGTCAGATAGATCTTAGAATCACTTCCACAAGTTTGAGGCAAGTTTGTTTGCATTATAATGTTCTCTTTATTTTTTTAACCACTTCCCTCTTCTTTTTGTATCAACTTCCCTCTGAGCAGTAACCCAGTGGTAACTGTGCTGGCAGTTGGCAAATACTACTATAGTGTGGCAATAAGAAACCGAGTGAAAATTATACCTGTGTCAAATTGCTTCTGAATCATTTACCTTAAAATAGCCAAATTAGGAGGACCACCCCTGAGCCATACAAATGAGGCAATGGCTTGTGGGAAGTTATCACTCCTTCTTTAGTGTTCATTATCTACTGTTTAATATTGATAGTGGCAGAGTAACAGCTTGGGGGAGGATCTCCAGCGTCAAGATCAGGCTGTTTCCGAGAATCTAAGTACACAAGCAGAGGAGTTAAGATCTTAGCATGCAAAAGCTCACTTAAAATAACATTGTGTGTATCTGTGTGTGTAGACATAATTTGTCAATTTGCTGTAGAGACTGGAAATTTTAACCTAACCCAAAATGTTCATTCAACCCACATATTCATTAACTTCTCCAGAAATTGTAAAAAAAATGGTGATGGCCTAATATTAACTAAGTAAAAGTCAGTGTTTTATTAAACCCTAAACAACAAAATGAAATAGATACATATATCCTTAATTTTATAGGTGGACTAGAATATTGACAGAGGTAATGTGAATTAGTAATGGTTGTTTACAGAATAGGTAGTCAGACTTCGACTGAATCTGTTCACCTAGAAAACCTAGAACTTAAGAAGTGTGTGGATTAATAAAGAAAAGTAGGCCACGTTCCTTAGGTCCATTGCTGAACTACTTGATGGCGTACGTCTGGTCGAGGGACCAGAGGCTCAGGCTGACAGGAGCTGAACTGTGGCTTTAGGGCCCTTCTTGCCTTCCACTGTGTGGGCCATGGCTTCTGGGGGAGGGAGATCTGTGGGAGGGTTAACTGATGGGCAGTTAGAGGAGATCCCGTTGCTGAGAGGAAGTGGAGGCTCCTCTCACCACAGCTCATGTGGAACTTATGCACATGACCTGAAGGGACTCTCTCAGAACTCTAAAAGGCTGAGCGATCTGTTAGAAGATCAGAGTTTAAGAGAAAACATTAAACCTTTTATCTCATAAGAAAGCCATCATCTCTCCATATTTTAGCCTGTAGGTGAAGGTGGGGTTGGAAGTAGTTTGAGCAGAATTTGAGCCCTGCAACAATCAAGGCCCAGTAGCGTTAAAGCCAGTGCAGGGCGGGTAGGTAGACCCCATGGAGATTCCGGAGCCCCATAAAAAAGAAGTGAGAAAGGTTTGTTTTAGGATAGATAGCAGGTTCTTTATACAAGCAGTGGCGACAAATTACATGGAAGTTACCCCGATTGTGTCCATGAGCCACTTAGCTCAATTTGCTGTTAAACACTGAAACACACAAACTAAATGCTGCCCTGAAATCACTTGCCTTTCAATATGTTTGAAAGCTAACCGAAGTAGAATGGACACCTACTGATTTTCCTACACAGGAGAAAAGACCAGGTTTCACGTTCTAGGAAGATAGGATGTTGGAAAGAGGTAAACTAGAGTAGCTAATTAAATTGATGGAGCCCAAGTTCCGCTGAACTTTATGGTTAGGCACCAGGTCTGTAGCAACCAAAGGCCATGAATATGCTTTTCTCTCTCCATTTTGCCAGGATGGAATAGGCCTATCTCCATATAATCGAGTAGCTTTATTTGTATTTCAAATCTTTCCATGCCAATTTTTTTTTTTAAAACATTTACTTTTTTGAGGGAAGAGGGAGTTTGATGGCTTGGTACTGGAATAGAAGTTAGTAAAAATACTGTACCTTCTAACAATTCTTTGCAATTTGTATTCGGTGTTTTTATTAATGATTTGAAAGCAAGACAGTGCCATTGTGCTGTATTACTCCAAGTGGCAAAATTTATACCTGATATTACATGAATGTCATCGAGGCAGCCTGCACGGTAGCCTTGGTGGTAGAAGAGGCTTGATAATGGACACCTCTTAGATTTCCAAAACATTACAAGAACCATAACCTAAGTCAAATTTTTCTACTCATATCTCACTGTATGTCCAATTCTTATTTAAGAAACTTTACTTCATTTAGTGCATACAACTTCAAAGGTTAGTATTTTAGTTTAACATAACAGGATACTAAGGCTGGAAGGCAGTGACATTCGCTACTACAGTGCTAACTGGGACATAAGGCTGGGAGAAGGGTGTGACGTGGTCAAGGTCATCACATTTGTAAGTGACAGTTGGTCTGTGATTTAAACCCAGGCAGTGTATATGTTTCTTCACTGAAATAAACTACCTCGCGCTTCACAAAATACTTCCCTATAAATTGTCTGATAAATTCCATACATTTTCTCAGTGGTACCAGAAGGAACAGAGATTGAAAGGTAAGAATAATTAGAACCAGAGGTTTGGTAATTTCTCTGAAGGATACCTAAGTTTAAGATTTTTAGTCAAAATTTACTCTCTATTTTTTAAAGTTTAGTCTGATTCTTCCTATTCATAGTACTTTCTTATTATAAGACGATGCAAACTTTTTTTTAATCACCCCAGGATTTTTCTAATCTAGTTTCTAATACTGAGTGAATGTGTCCTTTAAGCAAGTACCTCTCCTTTCTGAATCTTTCCTCATATCTCAAACAGGGATGGTCACACTGGTAGCCTTACTATCACAGAATTTACATTTAATTCTACACAAACATATCCAGCCAAATTCAGCACTCTGCATAAGTTTTTGCCTTTTTCTATCTTGTTGAAATCAAGTGTGTTAGCTTCAGGATAAATAAAATAAAGCTCAACTTATGTTACCAATAAAAGATGTGTTATCTTAACAGCTAGCACCAGCATTTATGTTGGGAAGGGAGCTTTATTTGTCCAAATATCTTAATAAACCATTGTGGAGGTCTAACTCTGAGGGGATAGAGGCCAGCAGGGGAGTCAGCTATAAAAAAGAAAAAGCTCGATTGTGCAGGATGAGAAAATTATAGGAATTTATGTTTTGCTTCCAAAAGAGGAGAGAAGCCATGGGTGGAGAAGGAGGGGAGGAGGAAAGGCAATGAAGAGGTGGGGTGAGGTAAGGCTATGCAAGCTGCGCAGATAGGCACAAATCGTTTATGGAAGGTTAGAGAAGGACACTGCAAAATTGGGAAATCTATTGTTCATTTCAAAACTGTTCACATTAATTTTACTTAAGATCTATCAAAAGTCAAATTCAGTCAAGTCTCCAGCACTTATGAATACTGGATATGAGTAGCTTTGTGTTTAATCTGAACTACTGTGAAGAACAACAAATGCACAGCTAGAAATGTAGAGTTCAGAAATGTAAAGCACTGGGTCAGCGTCTGCCTGGCAAGCCCAAGGTCCTGAGTTCGATCGCCAGTACCTAGAAAGAAAATGTAGGTAATACTAGTATTCTCAGAAACCTGAATATCTGGAGTCTAAGATAATTTCTTGGGAATATGGGGCCCTCAGGTGGTACCAGCTGATAAAAGGGATTACTTATTTAAGTGAAGTCCAGTTAAACACAGTGGACCCAAAATGGTTTTAATTTTAACATGATTTAGGTACATTTTCCAGGGATGGACTGGGGACGTTCAGTATTGAGATTGAGGCATTTTGGAAACATACCCTTTCATTGTTGATATTGACAAGGAGGTAAATTTCTCCAATATACGGTATTGATTTGAATAAACCAGTATTGGCTTGCTGTCATATGTCATTTTTGAATCACATTTATTTAATCAAGAGTTCAAATGGCACTTTATGGTCATAGCAAAATTGAACTAAGATAATTTCCTAAATTCTTACAATGCTGGTCGCCACTATCATCAACATCCCAAACACACTGTTACTATTTTTGTTGTTGTTATAGTGGAAGAACCTACACTGTGAGATCATTATTTCCAAATCCAATTGTTTATTTATCCTTCATTCTGTGAATCATCTTTTATTTTTGTTTTTAGTTGACACATGCTAATTGTACACATGAGATATAGTGTGGCTTTTTACTTCATGTATAAGCTGTATAATGATCAAATCAGAGCATTTAGCATCTTCAGAACTTCATGTATTCATTGATTATTTGTGGTAAGAACATTCTAAATGCTTTCTTCTCATTTTGAAATATTGTCAGGGGAGATAGAGGGTTCAGAGAAACAGGAAAAGCTTCAGCAATCTTCTTGGTTTTGAATTTATATATTTCTGTCCTGTTTCTAGGACCAGTGAGTCCTTTGCTGTGCCACTGGGTATAGTGTCCATCTGAACATACCTCTGTGGCTAGGTTAGTGGTATAAAGCATAAAACAAGCCATGTCCCATAGAGGTGCTTGGCCTCACTGCAATGTTACCCCTTCATTCTCCACATTGTGCTGAACAGAAAGTGTGTATATATAAATATAAATGTAGACACTTCATTGTTTTAAAATAATGTCAGCAATATTGAAAGTCTAGCTGTTAGTTTGGTAAGGGATCACAGGCAGAGGATGCTGGAGGCTTTAAAGGACTGAGAAATGTTATTACAACTTTGTCCTCGGGACCTGCTTTTCATTAAATATGAGCCTGTAATAAATCAATTCCATCCTCTTCTCTTGTGCCCTTGCACTGGTTTTACAAAATCCATAATGATCTTACAATACTTGATACTTTTACTGACTGTATTGCATACAGGTGTTTATCCTCCTTGCCAAAGCTGCTTTAACATAGGTACAGATTAAGAGTTTAATGTGATTTTTATGTTTTTCTTTTCTGAGTAACCGATCATCCGATTACACAGCTCCTCTCTCTAGCTTCCCTAGGCATGTGAAGGAAATAACTCATTCCCTCTTAGCTTGGTCCAGGTCACTGAGACTCATCCACTCTCTGTGTTAATTCTGACTGATGGCACATTAAAGGGCTCTGTGGTTGGCTCTTGTTGCTGTCACTCACACTTAACTTTGATACACCATCTGCACTTGGTCCCCAGCAAGCTTCTCTGTCTGTACTGGATTTCATGTGTCTGATAGCAGAAAGATTCAAGGCACCCATATGTGTGTCCCAGTTAGGAGGGTCTGTGTTTGTCTACCACCCACGTATTAATTTGATATTGAGCCTTAGTGCAGAACTTCTGGCTAGTGGTAGTTTGACCCCTAAATCAATAGGCAGGAGGGCGTCGTGACACAGTCTACAATGCAGACTGAGTCAGAGATTCACTCAAGGTTTGGAAGGTTTTCTCCACCCTTCTTGCTCAAGGCCCCAGTCTCAAAAGCTTGACCAAACTATAAATTTGCTTTTAATCATGATATAAAATACAACATAATTTTATAATGTGTAATATATCATTATTATTTTTTTTGGGGGGGGATGAAAACTTACCTGGTCAGGAAAAGGCATAAATGGTAGCTCTCTATTCCAGAAGGGATAAAGATAGAAAATGCTGTTGGAAAGTATGTAAATCTAAAGGGGTGTCTACTGCCATCTGCTGGTAGCAGGCACATTTCATCCTATTGCATAGCACCGTGCTTTGTGTTCCTGGAAAATGCACAGGATGTTTTTACAGGGTAAACGAGGATGTGCTTAAATTGACCACTGTTACTTGTATTTCACCCTCCAAATGCATCCTCTTTTTGGCTGGGCCAGTTTCTTTTCTTCCTTTTTGTTTTCCTTCTCATTTTCTAGGTCCTTTTGCAGTTAGTTTGGACCCATAATGCTCTTTGAGTTTTCTTGGTTGACTGTGACACATTTTAGGTGTTCTCATTTTAGTGGTAGGACTTTGATCTGATTACCTCCGCTAAAAATATTTGTAGTTCTTTTAATCCTGTTTGTGTCTACAAAAGCTTAGGCCCGGTGTTCTTGTTCCTAAAGAAAGACAAGCGCTAAGCAATCAGGAAGGGTATTTCTATCAATATCTTCCACCACTTAGCTCACACCTTACACCCCTAGAGCAGGAGCCAGAAGGAACCACTGATTAGTCAAGTTAGGAATTTGGGGATGTCCTCGAAACATTAAAAGTTAAGCACTTTAATAAAAGTATATTACTACTATTAAATTTTGGCAAAGAAGGACCTTAAAATGCAGTTAAAAATAATCAGGACTGTTTTTAAAAATTCTTTATTGGTGCATTTTATATATAGTTCACGATCACACTCAATATTGGGGAATTTGTACCAGTATATAACACGAGTTAATTCTCATTTTTATCCATATCCCTGTCTACCCCACAACCCCCACCCCCTATACACATGTGCTTTCTTTTTCTTCCCAAATCATATTTACTCTTTCCCCTCATTACTTTCCCTACCATATTCCCTTTGAATATTTCCTATTTCACAAAATCTATGATACATTCTAGAACTCATTTACATCTACAGGTTCTCATACCAGAGAAAAGAGAAAGTATTTACATATCTGTGACCTATTTATTTCACTTATTAGTGTGTCTTCAAGGTGTGTCCACTTGCACATAAATGACTCAAACTTGTCATTTTTATGGCAGAGTAATACTCCATTTTATTTTTTAAAAAACATATCTTTGTTATCCAGTCTTCAGCTGATGGCCATCTGGGTTGTTTCCAAGATTGGGCTGTGACAAACCGAGCTGCTATGAACATGGGTGCACATATGTCTTTATGATAGGATTCTTTGAATTCTCTCTAGTATATTCCTAGCAGCAAATAGCAGGGTCAGATGGGACCTGTAATCCTAATTTTCTAAGGAATCTCCACACTGATCTCCACAATGGTTGTTCAAGTCTACATCCCCACCAATAGTGGAGAAGGGTTCCTTTCTCCCCACAGCCTTGCCACAGCATTTATTGCTGGTTAATTCTGGAATGGCAGTCATTCTTTGTGGAGTTAGATTAATCAGGACCAGTTTTTTTTTTTTTTTTTTTTTTGCTTTTTGGAGACAGGGTTTCGCTTTGTAGTTCAAGCTGGCCCTGAGCTCACTATGGTGCCCCGGCAAGCCGCCGCGAACTCAGCAATCCTCCTGTCTCTGCCTCCCGAGTGCTGGGATTACAGGCGTGAGCCACCACGTCCGGCATTGTGGTATGCGGTGTTGATTGTTGGTGGGCGTGTCTCCACGCCCAGCATTATACGTGGTTACCGGGGATCGAACTCAGGTCCTTGCGCTTTCGAGGCAGGCGCCGGAACCACTGAGCTGACCCTCCGGCCCAATCAGGACCAGTTTTATCATCAGTTGGTATGATGATAAAACTACCATCAGACATTAATAAAGTAAATTACTAGTTTATCATCAGTTTACTGGTATGATAATCAGTTTACTGATGATAATTACTGTTTTATCATCAGTTGGTATGATGATTAACTACCAGGAAAGTAAAAAGAACTCAAATTTATTTTAATCAAAATACAACAATTAGGATATATTCAATTAACAAACAAACCAAAAACTCACATTGTCTTGATTTGTCCTAAAACATCCAAGGTAATAGTGGGGAACCTACGGCATACGTGCTGCAATGGGATGTTTGTATCACTGGAAGCTCTAAAAGATTCACCCTCATTGTGATAGGGGATTCACTGAGAATATGAGCATGGACCCACTTCTGAAGACAGAGGGAGAAACACTAAATACGGTAATTACAGGTAGCTGTAAAGCAAGTAAGGAAAGTGCACGTGCATGTGAGGAAGCTGCTCCCGAGAGGGCGCTGGCTCAGTGCATGGGCGGGGTCATTGTTTCAACAAAGTAAATGAGTCAAGACTGCACAAGTGCAGAGGCAGCACAGTGATTGGTCAGGGAGGCAACACACAGATATCAATAAATGAAAAGGAAGTAAAAATGCTCAGGAGTCAACCTATACTTATAGTCTTCATTTGAAAAAAAGACAACAGAAAGCCTGTGTTGCTTGAGTAAAAAAATATTAATGATCTCGGGCCAGAGATGTAGCTCAGTGGTTCCACTGCCTGCCTCAGAAGCTCAAGGCCCTGAGTTCGATCCCGGTAACCACATACAATGCTGGTCGTGGTGACTTACGCCCACCAGCCATCAATACCACAATACCACAGTGCCGGGCATGGTGGCTCACGCCTGTCATCCCAGCACTCGGGAGGCAGAGGCAGAGGCAGAGGCAGGAGGATTACTGAGTTCCAGGCTTGCCTGGGCTACATAGTGAGCTGAGGGCCAGCCTGAACTACAAAGCGAGACCCTGACTCAAAAAAACAAAACAGCCGGGTGTGGTGGCTCACGCCTGTAATCCCAGCACTCGGGAGGCAGAGACAGGCGGATTGCTGAGTTCGAGGCTTGCCTGGGCTCCATAGTGAGCTCAGAGCCAGCCTGAGCTACAAAAGCGAGACCCTGTCTCAAAAAGAAAACAAAACAAAACAAAACAAAACATTGATTATCTCAAGTCAAAAGTCAGCAGCACCATACAGAGGTCTTTGCAAACTAGATTTGTTGTCATTCTGGTATTCTTCAGGTTTTATGAATAAAATGATGACCTACAAAGGTGATACCTGGTAAAATCACTTGTGTTTATACTAAGAATGTGATAAAAAACAGTAGGTCACACATAATAACAGGGGCATTCACTGGCGCATTGGGTTTATAGTTTATGAACTAATTAATTTTAAAGAATATGTCACGAAGTGATTTAGTAGAAAATCCTAAACTCAAAGCACTGGCTTTTTGACATTGTATAATGCTAGGTAAGAAACTTTTCTTATAAAAATGTTGAAAAGTAGAATTGCTTTATGTTGTGGAGTTGCGCCTAACTTCATAAAAAGTCACTAAAGAAAACTAATGCTTTCATTTGGTTTGCAGATGAATTTATTTCATTCATTGCAGTTTGTAGAACTGTTTTTCACAGGAAAGTAAATAATTTTAGCAATACAGCATAATCTCAATCTTATTAAACAAAGACAAAGGGAATCACTATGGTAAATTACAAGTATTATATTTCTTTAGAGCTTTTCATTATTGTTATCTAAATTTAAATAGACATATTTTCCTTTTAAAAGATGCCTTTGCTTCAACCTCAGCTTTAGCTCTCTTACATAATTTACATCAATAACACTTTCAATGATCTTTATCTTATCAACAAAAGACATTTGGTGAATCTGAGGAAAGGGAAAAAAAGCTACACAAAATTCCAAGCAATCTAGTTTGAGTTCTCTTTTTCAAATCTTAATTTATGTTTTATATTTTGAGAAACAAGCTAACTCATAATTATTTCAAACTGCAACTTTTAAATGTTTTCCATTTTTCTATTGGGTTAGGACTAAGAACCAAGATACATTATATAAAAGTGGTTTGAGAGGGAAAAATACAGTTTGTCATGCTAGGAAAACAACCCAATATTTTAAGTGTTTGAAAATACCTAAATTCAGTTTACAGCATTTTTATTTTCTATGTGTATGATTATAAAATGGAGCATTTATAATTCACCTAAAATACTTTCCCTGATATTATTTTAATATATATTATATGACTTTTTTGAGACAGGGTCTAGCTTTTGTAGCTCAGGCTGGTTCTGAGCTCACTATGTAGGCCAGGCAAGCCTCGAACTCAGCAATCCTCCTGTCTCTGCCTCCTGAGTGCTGGGATGACAGGCTTGAGCCACCATGCCCAGCACTGTGGTATGTGGTATTGATTGCTGGTGGGCGTGAGTCTCCAAGCCCAGCATTGTATGTGGTTAAAGGGGATTGAACTCAGGACCTTATGCTTGTGAGGCAGGCACTGGCACCACTGAGCTAACCCTCCGGCCCTGTTATATGACTTTTTAAATAAGATCTGTGTTGTACTAGAAAAAAAAATTTCCAATGATCATTATGTAGGCAGAATTTTAAAAGTGTATACAAGTATATATACATTTCTATAAAGTTAGGTTGGCAAGTTAATTGTGCCAGACAGGAAGAAAGGCAGCACCTTGAACTAGTAAGTTACTTTATTAATGTCTGTCTTCTAGGAGAACACAGGGAATGAATCAACAAGGTAGGAATTCTCATATTATCCCCACATAAAGTCTTAAAGCTCAGAGAAGAGAAAGTGTGGCAGGAAAGTTGTCAGTGTTCAGGTCTTTAAACTTAAAAAATAATGATTTTAGTCTGAAGGCCCCACCCTGGGAAGAACTCAAGATCTATTTATTCAAAGCCCCAGGTCACATATTTTTGGAATATGCAGCAGCTTTAACAGTGCGTAAGAGTTTACTTGTAATTAAATCAGATGCCAGTAATCAGGGCCTGGGTCTGAGTTCTCTCACACTGTGGACTTGCTGCTCTGTTACCCAAAGGCAAGGTCCATTCAAATTCAACAGACCCAAACAACCGCTGAACCCCATGGGGCAGAGTTTGCTAGTATAACAGGCAGGAAGCTTCAGCCTCTGGGTAAAGGCAGGACAGAATTCCACGGGTTTAGCATTGATCACCAGGACTCAGCAAGCAGTAGCCCTATTCTGCTGAAATTATGGAGCACAAAGGGTCTTCTGTGACCAGCTCCACTTGGCATGTGCAGAGGAGAAAAAGCCCTAGTAGGACAGCGTGTGTGCTTTGGATATGTATGTTTCCAAGAAAGTGAAGTAACGTAAGCTCTCCTTGATTCTCTACAATAAAATTGAACTGAATTGTCTGACTCTGTGAAACAGTGCAGGATGGAAAGATAACCTGGCCTCTTAGGCTAAAGGGTTTTCAATAGTTAGACTTTGACTCCTAATCTTGATGGCTGTTGACCTTCAGTCTCCACTGAGTTGCTTAATTTTAAAAATGACTCTTAACCACATCAATATAAATGCTTCTTACTGGAAGGAAATTACTGGCCTTTGCAGATGGTATAGGTGTGTTTGCTGCTTTTTCAATTACAAAAGTCATGTAGCTAAGAAGATAGTTTTATAAAAATATACCGACCATCTCTGTTCATTCATAGTGAGATACAAAAAGCCTCTGGACCAAGGAAGAGAGATATTTAGAGAAAATAAGATGCAGTATGTTATCTCCAAATCTTTCACTTTATAACTGTGTAGAAGAAAAATACACTTGTTTTTCAGAGATTGAAATATAAAAGCAATTAGTGCCGGCTTGAAACATTCCCGTTTCCTAATTCAATAACAAAGAGTGATATAAGTTGATGAATCAGTAGAGATACATGGTCAGTAGTAAAAGAGCAGTTGCACTTAACTGTAGGGAATAGTGTTTGCATTTCATAGTTAAGAAAATTGAGCAGGAAGAATTAGGACAAAATTAAACATCACATTGAGTAGTAGCCATTGTTAGTATAAACATAAAATTTTTTTCCAGTATCTATCATATAAATAATTTCAAAACATAATTTTTCTTGTACCTGTCATATAAAAGTAGTAGGGATTTTTTTTCTTTTTTTTTTTTTGAGACACGGTCTCGCCTTGTAGTTCAGGTTGGCCCTGAGCTCACTATGTAGCCCAGGCAAGCCTTGAACTCAGCAATCCTCCTGTCTCTGCCTCCTGAGAGCTGGGATAACAGGTGTGAGCCACCACGCCCGGCCCTGTGGTATGTGGTATTGATTGCTGATGGGCGTGAGTCACCATGCCCAGCATTGTATGTGGTTACCAGGATTGAACTCAGGACCTTATGCTTGCGAGGCAGGCACTGGAACCACTGAGCTATATCTCCAGCCCAAAGTAGTAGTGATTTTTTAATGACCAATATATTCTGGATGCTATTGGATATCTACTGCTAAACAAATGAAAATCATGGAGTTTCCATTTAAGAGCTGGACTTAAATTTATAGCAATATAAGAAGAAAAATTTGCTCTGAATAGAGTCCAGTAGATATACATGTTTGTTATAGTTGGTATAAATCATCTTACTAATCTTAAGAAAAAGTTATATATATGAGAAATAGATTAACACTTTTTTTTTGTAAAGACATATAAACAATGCAGCAATTATTGAAAAACTTTTAAAAGTAGTTATTGCTGGGTAAGTGTGCGTTGAAGTGGACGTTTTAGAGTAAATGAAGGGGAATGATGTGATAGTTATTGGGGGAAAGAACAATGGGAGGTGAGAGGAATTTTTCTTGATAGTCTGTGTGCAAGGTGGGTGCCATGTGAATCATCAGGTGTCATCAGGTATCAGGGCAGATTCTGTAGCATCGCATGGCATAAATTGGAAGGGGGCTCTCCAGGGCACAATGAGGAGAGGCAAGATCAGCAAGAGGAAGATGAGGTGTTCCCTAAAGGGTGTGTCTCCTATCCAGTCAGTTCAAGGCTTGAACAGAACAAAAGGTCTGAGGAAGAGGGAGCCTGTCCTGCCTGACTGCTGGCCCAGGACATCGGTCTTTTCTGTACTCCAGACTCAGACCGAATGAAACATTCATTCATCTTGGTCATTCAAGGTGCTCATCTCAAACTAGAACTTACACTCTCACCTTTCCTGGTTCTCAGGCTTTTAGATTTGGGTGGAAACTACACACCGGCTGTGTCTCCCCCTTACTGATGGTAGCTCCTGGGACTTAGCCTCCATGATTGTGTGAGGCAATTCCATATATGAGTAAATCTCATCGGTTCTGTTTCTCTGGAGTACTCGTAGTGACCTAATATTACTACCTATGGTACTCAAGTACTGTATCCTTTCATTCTGCTGGAGGTGTGCCACAGTCACACCCATGTGTTCCAGTACAGAAATACTGTCTGCTATATTTCTCATTGTCACGAGGGCAGTGTTCTCCTTGAAGGAGCAAACACAATGACTGGGAACCAGCCAGTCTGGACTGGAAAAGGACTTGCATATAGAGTTTTCTGAGCTACCAACAGCCTAAGACTGTGACCTTGTGCCCCCTGGGAAACTGCTAAAGCCCCTGCCGTGAGACTCAGCCAGATAGGAGTGCAGCTTTCAGGGGAAAAGGGACCTCCAGCTTCAGCCTTCTGAGCCAAGCAACTCAAAAAGTAAGTGTCAGGGTCACTCCCTGTTTCGGTAGCAGCACAGTCATCGGATCGTACTCTGCTGGCCCACACTTGATGATTGTCTATGCATGAACACCATGCTACAAAACACCTCAGAACTGAGAGGTCCCATACACGAGAAAAGGTCAGTGTCCATAATAAAGATGAGCGATAGTAGCTTAACATATACTGAGTACTTGTTGAGATCTATAATACCTCCATATTCCTCAATGTTTTATAGTTTATAATGGATTTGTGTTGAAAGGTGTTGGGAATATAAGGCAGCTAGATAGAATTCAAAGATGTTGGAATGCCAAGAAGACTCAGTAATGATGGGTCTTGCACAGACTTTCCAGCAAGTCATAAAATGAAGGATTATCTTGGAAAGGGTGATTATGCATGACTTGAGGTTGTTATCAGTTAACACAGTGAGTAAGGCTCTCGAGTGAGGTGGTAAGGGGTTAATAACAAGGAAGGGGCATTTTCTAAATGGCACATCAAAACATTGGTCAGTCAAATGTAGAGACACATTGAAAATGGGTGAGTCAAAAGATAAGTTTAAACTGAAACTGTACAGGGTGACAACTGGAAAAATATGCGTGCAATGAAAGATAGCAAAATTGGGGGCCTTTTGTAGGCCAAAGATGAGGAACATACATGCGACGAGAGAATGCATCTATATAGAGCAAATGCAGGCTTCCTGAGTGTGATGAAATATGGGACAGGTTAATAGCTGGCTGAGTAGAAAGTTAGAAAACTAATACAGACCAAATTGTGGTCTCTTGCAGTTGCCTTTGCCCTGACCTCTAGGGCAGCCAGACAGCGTAGGAGCAAGGCCTAACAGGAGATGGTGGAGGTTACTGGAGGTCACAAGAGCAGAGCCTGAGAGCACCGACAGGAAGACGCCCATAAGTAGGGAAAAGTGTCCTCACCAGGAAGTGAATCAGGTGGCACCTGGGTCTCATACATCAGCTTTCAGGACTGTGAGGAATGAATTTCTGTTACCAAGTTGGTAGCACAGTATTTTGCTGTGACTGCCTGAGCCAACACAGTGATTTTTCCTGCTTATAAGGTACAATGATTGTTTTACTCTGCCTGATTGTTGTACATAAGGTACAACATAAGAAGATAGACATCGTAAAGAAAATGCAATGACACTGATTCATGATTAGGTGACTGTGCTGTATCTAAGAACGTATGTAAATACCATGCAGTAGACTTTGGTAAATTCACCTGGATTTGGTGAGGAAACTTTTAGTTGTACAATTACATGGAAGTAACAGAATGTGTTCAGAGGCCACTGATGTTTGCACATTTACAAACCCTGAGAAACTTGACTAGAGTAACAGAACCAGGAGGAGAAAGTGAGAAGTGAGTGGAAAATAACAATGGTAAATGATACTTACCATGTATTTGCATGTGCCAGGGTTTCCTGTGTACCTCATGTGCATTGATTTTGTTAATCTCTGAATAAGCCTGTCCAGGTTAGTACTATTACTAATCTCATTTTTTGAGGCAAGGATGAGAAACAGAATGAAAGAGTTCTCAAAACTTGAAGTTGCAAAAGAAGCAATAGTTGATGTGAAGAAAGGAGTGGTAAATCTTACATCCCCCTATTTTAAGTGGGAGATAAATTGTAATTTTTATTTATTTATTTTTTTGAGACAGGGTCTTGCTTTGTAGTTCAGGCTGGCCCTGAGCTCACTATGTAGCCCAGGCAAGCTCGAACTCAGCAATCCTCCTGCCTCTGCCTCCTGAGTGCTGGGATTACAGGCATGAGCCACCACGCCTGGCACTGTGGTATGTGGTATTGATTGCTGGAGATCGTGAATCTCCACACCCAGCATTGTATGTGGTTACCGGGATCGAACTCAGGGCCTTGCACTTGTGAGGCAAGTGCTGGAACCACTGAGCTAAATCTCCAGCCCCAAATTGTAAATTTTTATAAGATTATTTTAAAAAATTACACTGAACCAATTCACCTTACAGAAGAAAGAGATTTAAGGCACAATGTGTCTAATTCACTATTCAGTGAAAAACTCTCGGCCACTCTGGTGGGTCAACACAATTTGGAATTAATATTCCCAGCAATGCATCATGTGCCTGATTTCTGAAGAAGCCCTTTTTATGTAATGGAGTGCCCAAGTATTGCAGAATTTCTCAGTCTCTTCTATTCATTTTTCTTTTCTTTTTCGGTTTGTTGGTATTTTCCGAGGTGTTGGGGATCGAACCTAGTCTTCATGCTGAGCTACATCCCCCTCACTTTTTTTTTTTTTTTTTGAGACAGGGTCTCACTTTGTAGTTCGGGCTGGCCCTGAGCTCACTATGTAGCCCAGGCAAGCCTCGAACTCAACAATCCTCCTGCCTCTGCCTCCCGAGTGCTGGGATTACAGGCGTGAGCCACCACGCCCGGCGACATCCCCCTCACGTTTAAAAAAATTTTTAGTTTTGGTTCAGAATCTTCCTGCATCTTCCGGGCTGGGCTTGAACTTGTGATCTTCCTGCTTCAGCCTTCCACAGTGTTGCCCTTCATTTTTCTACTTATAACATAGATAGTTTAGTTTGATTTTGTATTTTAAAGCTGACATTTATTAAGCACCTGAACAGTTATTACATTTTCCCGAACTGAAAAGTTATTGCATTATCTTGTCATAGTGTTGTGTATTATGATTCCTATTTTATAGTAGATGATATGAGGCTGAGTGTGTGAACAAGGCAAGCAGGGAAGTCCATATATCATAGTATTTGGATTAATCACACAAAATGAATATCCCATAGTCACTGCAGCTCTCCTGCACATCCCACCTTTTACTTAAGTATCTAGAACAGAACAAACATATTTTTGTTTTAATGCTAAAGCCCTAAATATTGTATCTATTTCTTTTTAGAGAAAAAAATGAGAGAGATTTAAAATGGAAACATAGTCTTGGAAACTTTGCTTGTCCCAGTCAGGTATTTTGGTTTCTCTGTTACACGCTTTCTCTTTTTTTTAACCCTGTCATCTTCCCCTGAATTCTCTAGTTTAACTCCACTTAAAATACTTGCTAAAATTGGAAAGCAGATTTCCAGTGTTATCTTAGGGTGGAAATATTCTCTTTTTTACAATTGTTACTTGAAATGATATGGAATTGTCCTATTTCTACCTTCTCTGAGCCTACATCAGAACAGGTGATGTTACCTGGAGAGAGATGACGTCTAGTGGGGTCTGAGCCTGGTAGCAATCCCGAAGCAAGCCTACCATTTCCCTGGTAAAGTCTCTGTCTCATTGTGTGAGATTATTTATACTTTCTCTTTCTGTTTTTAAACTCTACTTGCCTGTCATCTTGTCTCTTATCCACTGTGTGTACTTCCTAATTACCAAGAAAGAAGAAGCAGTTTGGGAAAGAAGACAGTGCTTTTTTCAATGTCGTATCTGCTAATCTTCCTGTTTCTCTACCGAGGGGCTCACTTCCCTCCTCTTACCTGGGTGACCCCGCCTCACTTCTATGGAACATGCGCACTGCTCCTCATCTCCTGTTACCAACCAAAACTTGTTCCTCTCTTTACTTGCTCTGTCATTTCTCTCACGACATATTAGATCATTTTCATCAATCTAAAAACTTTGTAATAGCTTCCATTAAAAAGCTCTTAGCTGGGTGTGCCCTCTAGGCCCTGTCCTTTTCCTGTCTTTTTCTTTATAGAATACTTCTTTTGAATGAGTTTGACATACCATTGTCTTTATTCTGTCATTATGTCCCATCTCCATCATTTATTCTGAAATTATTTCTATTCAGTGAGGCTTTGCCCTCCTTCCTCCTTGGAAATCAATGTCCTGAACATCATCAGTGCCAAACTGAAAGTCTTAGTCCTTATTTAACTTCTCAGAAAACTTCAAGGCAGTTGATGGCTTCATCTTTATTAAAGTGCTGTAAATATTTATGCATACATTTGGCTGTTTATTACCTTTCTCAGGAACTAGAATATGAAAGTTAGCACTGAATTCTTGGTCTTCTTGTTTACTATCAGATCCCTTGTGTTTAGAATCTGGCATATAGTAAGCAGGTGCTCCAAAGTCATTTGTTGAATTATTTAAGCAGTCACAGACTTGAATAACAGGCACAAGAAATCATAAACATTATCAGATTTTTAAAACATAAGACAATTTTTTTTTTTTTTTTGAGAGCGTCTCGCTTTGCAGTTCAGGCTGGCCCTGAGCTCACTATGTAGGCCAGGCAAGCCTCAAACTCAGCAATCCTCCCGTCTCTGCCTTCCGAGTGCTGGGATGACAGGCGTGAGCCACCACACCCGGCTATAAGACAAATATTTTAAGAGTCAGAGATTCTTTTAATTATTCACTTCAGAATCCGAGTCTGTGTTTAAATTAGTAATTGAGCTTTAGTATCTCTGAATCCACCCGGTAAGTTCACTGAATTCAGTAACTTAGCACATACTACCCAGCTGACTTGGGATGAGTGAGTATATTCTGAGACCATTAATCAGAACTTCTGTGCCATGAAAACAGAAGAGTATATCTCACCTGCTTTATAAAACTACAGCTAAGAAAGAGTCAGGCCTATCTTTTCAGGCTTAGCCAATGAGAAGCACCTCTGAGACACAGTGATTCCACCATACAGCTCCCTACTAAGTGCTCACAAGTAGAGAAATGTGGAAGATAGCCCGTTCCCACCCTGTTCTGCCAGCTCCTGCTCATCCCAAAGATTTCCATCCAGCTATGGGCAGAAATGATGTGCCTGTTCTGGATGAAGAAGTCTGTACCTCAGAGTAAAATGAGAGCTAATCTGGGAGACCTTTTTCTTACTTTTAGTTTCTTTTTGTCTGAATATGAGTAAACTAACACCAGAAATATATCAAAAGCTTCCTCTTAACCTGCTCATTTCTCCTGTACAAAAACAAGATCACATATTAGGATAATCTTGAGTCACTGTGGACCACACTGAAAAGAAATGCTTCCCACAGACACCTCCAGGGCCTCCCTCAGATGGAGGGTTGGGAATAGATGGGATCTGTGGTTTCGGTAGTTTGACCATAAATGACACTTGTTTTCCTGCAGGCAGAAATGCTCACTTCCAGTCGTGAGGCTGTGGAGTGCGTAGTGCAGATGTGTTCTTGGGTTCTACTTAGTCATTAGGCTTGAGGCATTCATCGTCCAAGAGTTGGACTAAGATGCATGTTTATAGACGCTTGACAAAGTATAGGTTGGTTTTAACATCAGTGAGCCATCCTGGCCATGACTGTTGGGATATTGAAGAAGTAGAGTTTTTCAAGAATATAAATCAAAACAGGAAAAACTGAAGTTAACTGAAATTTGCAATCTTTTCTTTTTCAGTTTGTCTTGCTCTCCTTCTGTTTTTAAATTCAGTGACCACTGAAAACTTGGATACTGACTTTCAGTTAAATTTATGAAAGGATATAGTAGCCTTTCAGGGGTGTTTACTTCACTTATAGAAAAGATACATTAAGAATATATTTTTCAGCAATGTATTTATAGAGTGACTCTGATCAGAGGTGTTTGGGCCAATTTCTTCTACTTTCTAAAGTTACCTTTGTAAAACTAAGTTTTTTCTATGTTTACAGAATCTTTTGAGTATCAGAGATATTTTGCCTTATGGGGACCTTCTAATTTATTTTCTAAGAAATGCAGCAAAGCCTAACATTTCATGAAGATTTTTTTTTTATAAAGGTACAACGAAAAGCTTTGGCTTAGTTTTGATGAAATGCAAAGATCATAATCATAGCTCTGATTACCCTATGTGACTGTCAGATGTTCTTAGAATATTTGTCTACTGAGAAGGTCTGAGCATTCTGTTTATCGGATGCCTCAATATAAGAAGAAACACAGAAGTTCCTGAGTGCCTTTTAGATCCAGAGAGTTACCTGTATAATGAGTGCAAAGGAATATGTAATGCTTGTGCCTTATTCCTGCAAGTGAATTACCCAGCAGTTTGTAAGAAGCTTGGAGCAAACTGAAATAGAAGCTACTATTGCTAATGGTGAGAAAAAAGTTGTGCGATGATTCTCTCCCAAAGGAAATCATGGTTCTGTGTCTAGTTGATACCTTTTCATGTAAAAGGATCTTTCTGGCTGACTTGATCCATTCTCAAGATAATTTTGACTCCCTGAAAAGAGGGTCCCTTCATCTTGATGGAAAATACACTGGTTTTCAATGATGGAAAATGATTAGAAGTCCCTTCTTAACTTTAGTTCCTATGGACTCTCGTAAAGAGCTACTAAGGTGTTTTCTCTTTTACTCTCCTCATTTTTGCATCTTACGACAGATTCACTTCAAAACTGTGAAGAAGTATAAACAGTTGAAAACATGAAGTGGTCTGTTCGTTCTGCCCACTTATGAGAACATTCTGGGCTCTGGCTACACGTCCTGGGGTGAAAAGGCACTCAATGATGGGAAGTTAGGGGAACACTGTGATTGCTCTAAAGCTGTATTCATGATTAGAGTCTGGCCTGTGAATGTATTTCAAAACCATTGATCTTGAAGAAAAGAACATCAAAGAATTGTTTTGATACTTGACCACTGAAACAGGAACGAGGGAAAACGGAGGTCAGTATTCAGAGTGACTGCAGTTTAGTGCTGACAGAATTCTTCATCTCAGTGATAAGAATGATAATACCAGACAACTTGTCCATGGCATGAAGTTACTTAGGGACAAGGTTATTCCTTAGAATATTCTTAGAATATTTGTCTACTGAGAATGTATGAGCACTCTGATTATCAGATGCCTCTGTGTAAGAAGAAACACAGAGGTTTCACAGAGGCTTTGACTGAAGGAGCCATAATGTCTTTTTTCCTGTCTACTGAAGGTCTAACAATTTCATACGGATGACAAGCAAGAATTAAGAATAGGAAATTGAACCTGAAAATCTTTGTTGAGTTATTAGGTATTTCTCTAAAACAATTTGAGCAAGCAATTTGTTACAGTACATTTCTGTTAAAATATTTCACTGTATACCAAGGATCATGGTGCAGTTAAGAATGGATTCAGACCATCCAGGGATCATGTACTAAGTTTTTCTTTTGGTACTAGAAATTGAGTGCAGGACCTTGCCTTTGCCAGGCAGGTGCTGCACCATTGAGCTACATCCCTGGCCTCACACCTTCTCACTAAGTACTCCATTATGTGCTATTGGTTAACTTGACATTCTCACTGTTAAAATGGGTATTGTACTATCTAACTAATAAGGTCCACATCAAGATTAGTTAAACTCCACATATAATATCTGTGTCTGCTGCAGTGAACCCACCATATTATTATTTATAACAAAATGAAGACATTTTTATTCATAGATTTGATATTTCATTTGAATCTGCTTCTGACAGGTGGAAGTTGAGAGATAGCTTCAGGCTTGTTTGCCTTTCTGTGTTATTGATTTTGTAATGTCATGATGTTTAATTATAATATCTAATGGAAATTACCTGTGCTTTTTTTCATAATGACAAATAGTAAAATACTCTGAAAAAATGCCTGCCCTTGTAATCTCCAATAAAATTCTAGTGCTTACATTTGAAATTCAAGGAAAATGTATTTGTGATTATTTCCATCTGTTTTTAAACAGAAACTGATATTTAAGTGGAATCAGGAACAAGCCCCGAGCTGTCCTGCTGGCCAACGCACCTCTGAATGAAAATCGATGTTTCTTTCAGCAGTTTCTGTACATGTCTCAGACAAAAGTCACGCCGCACTCACATTCCTTTAGTAGGGTGTATGGATGCTTTCACATACAGGCCCAGAGGCTAAAATATTGAGAAAATTGTGAAGAGTTATAGTTTAGAAAGTTTTCTACTGGAAAAAAATACCAGATAAATATGGTTACAGAAAATCCATAAACTGAATAAAAATTTCAGATAACTCTTTTTTTCCCAGGACTTTCACAAACTGCCTTTAGTCTCATCTTTGGATTTTAAAGATCATATAAATAATAAAATATATTGGTTACTACCTTTTTTTTTTTTTTCTTAAGGCTGCCCTGAACTCAGCTACTGAAAACAATATTTTTAGCTACTGTTTCAAAATTTTTACCACTGGTCTGCAGATGATTTGTATTCAGTGGCTTAACACAATAGCAGACATATTTTTCCCATTCATTCTGGTGTGGCTCATCTATTTTTTCAACAAAGAAGTGAAACCCCATTTATCATGTAAGAATGGTGCTAGAGAGGCACTGCGGGAGCATTAAGGGCAAAGACAGGATGAAGTGTCCGTTTGTCCACACAGGAGAAAGTAAGTCCTGTTCTAGTACAAGAAAGCTGCCTTATTCCACTGCCAGGTGATCCTTACCCCAGAATGGCGTCACGTTTTGCATCTCTGAAAGCTGTGAGAACAAAAGAATCCTGAAAATTTCTGTGGTATAATCACTTAAATCTTCACAAAATACACTGGCATTTTAAGCCAACATTTTTAGAAAATGCCATTCATTGTGGAAGGCATTGTCTTTTTATCTCAGTACCTATCCATCTCTTAGCACATTTTGGAATCGTATATTTAGTGATAAGGAAAGAACATTTCAAGTTAGAAGCATTTTAAAAAGCCTTTTGCAGATTCCCTTTCGTGATGATCTAATCTTTTGTGGTTGATTATTTATGTGAATGTCAAACTAAGATCATCTTTCTAGAGTGCTAACTTCTGGAAACGTCCAAGTTCGTTTGAGGGTGTGAGATAAAGGGCACAGGAAAAGAAAATATATCAGTATATACAACAGGATCAGTCTAGCGTACCCAGCCAGGGCTCAGCAGGAGGGGCTGTTCAGCCTGACTGAGAAGAACTATTGAGTTTCAGAAGGTCCTTCAAGTTTCTTACATTGTAGTCTTTTGTTACTTAGCTATCTTTTAGATCAGAAGTTTCTAACCATGAGTGAATCAATATTCCCTAATTAGACACTTTAGGAGCTGTGTAATTTTGAGCCCATCTTTGGGGAACAACCAGGAGAGAGCATTTTAAAATACTTCAAGTGATGGTGATGTAGTAAGGGCCGCATTAACTTGTAAATTCACTAAGTGTGTTCATTTGAATATCTGCAGTGACATCAACACCATTACTTGGGCAGGTTGTCCAAACTGCTCTTGAATAAACTTGTCCAAATACTCTTGCATAAAATTAGCTGCAATGAAGATAGCTAGACTATGTGAGATATGTAATGTATTTACTCACTGCTGTTAATTCTGCAATAAAATAAAATCTAATTCCTAATTCAGGTAGTAGCTCTTCAGCTATTTTAAGTAATACAGGCATTCACATTTTCAGCCATTTCTTTTCTCTAAAAGATTCCTAGTTTATCGGTCTTCCTTTATATAACTTGGTTTTCAATATACATATCTTCTGTTTCTTTTTTGAGTTGACCTCTGACACTTCTCTGAGTGATTAGACTCAAATTCATGGTTGTGTGACATGTGGCGCCTCATAAGACTCTTCCACTTAGGCCCTGTGCTTTTGTTAATGGTCTATTCTTTACATCCTAGTTGAAATTTGCAGTCACTTTTGAGGGAGGGGCCTCACAGTTCCATTTTGGGAAGGGTAATAGGAAATTGGCTGTGTAGCACTGTGTCACAGCTCTGCTATGATTTGGTTGTATAACTAGTCCACTTTCTGTGCTCTCTGTACTAAGGTTGCCCAAGTACATATCTGCTTTAGTTGTCACATCTCTCTCTCTCTCTCTCTTTGAAACAGGGTCTTGCTTTGTAGTTCATAGTGGCTCTGAGCTCACTTACGTAGCCCAGGCAAGCCTCCCACCCAGTAATCCTCCTGCCTCTACCTCCCAAGTGCTGGGATTATAGGCATGAGCTACCACACCCAGCTACTGGTCATATCTCTTTTCAGTTTATATTCTATATACTTCCAAAGGCAATGCTGATGTCTTTTTTAACTATATACCCACAACACCTTAAGGATTGTTGAGATCATTGTCAGAGAAACACAGATGTTAAGCTGATTAGAGTGCAGTATAATCTTTGAAGATTTGGCACATCATTACAGACTATTGAGATCTTAGTGGGTTTGATTATGTTCTCTATTTTTTGTGCCCCTCTTAATTGCATGACAACAAAAGACACTTATACCCCAGGCTTACACAGTCTTAAATACCATAGTAAGAAGCATTTAGAGACTTGAGGAGTAATGGTTTCAGTAAAGTGATCTAATAGTTGTGCTTGTTTTAAAGATACTTAATGCTTCTAATTTCTGTAGCAAAGACATGACGATCTTTCTTCTTCTTGCCTAAAAATACTTTGATAGTCCCTGTTGTCATTATTAATTGGGATGGGAAACTACTCGAGCAGTCGTGAGGACTTTTGCTGAAAGAGAACCCATTAGAGAAAGTACATGGCATTAAAACTCACCTAAGAGGCATTACAATTATTTAACATAAATAATAAAAACCTAGTCTTTCTGCCCACCACAGCACTGAAACACATTTAGTTTAGTTGCTTGCCATAACCAGTTCTTCTGATTAATGCTCTGGGCCTTTGTGATGGATGCTGTTTTCAAGTAAAGAAGCTACAAGCTATAAACCACAGGGCCACAGAGAGCGAGTAATTTCTGGATTAAACAGCTCCTTACCATGGTAAGTGATAAGAAAACCAAATTGTCGTAATAAAACTATGACAGTTTTGATCTCAGTCATCTTTTTGATGAAATCTGAATTTGCTTATCTAATGAATAGAATCATTAGCATGAGTAAATAGACTGATTAGCTGTAGTCCTGCTCAGATTTTTAAAAGCTGACACTTGAAGAATATCACTGTTTGATCGGAGCAGTCATTCACACAGAAATAAAACAAAGAACACTTCACATTTCAAAAAACGATAGTATATCTGGGGCAGCTTTTCCCACATAATGCCATATGCACTGAAGAACTCTTGTTACTCTGCATATTTTCTGTTTTCTCTTTGTGCAGGAACAGATCCAATAGCAAACTTGTAGCAAGATCAACACCCTGGTAGGAGCCCCTGAGTTCTAGTGCTGCACGGGAGTCACTTGATAATGGGCGTTAGATCTGCTGTTTCCTCGCCATCTCTGAAGTGAAGGAGATGCGTTGGCCCATCACTGAAGTCTCTTTAATTCCAGAGCTGTACACATCTGTACATTTGTGAAGAGCCTCCACAGAAAGGTGACAATATAAATGATTCATTCTATCAAGTCACTTGGCAAGTGGAAGGACTCACTCACCTTCATCATGCTGGTCTCAGAAATAAAAAGCTCAGAAATAAAAAGGCAGTTTTCCTATTACAGTTCTGTATTCTGACAGAAGACACTACTTGGATCTCAGGAAGTGCTTTGTAACTGTGAAATGACACTTAAAATGATAACTCTGTTACTGTGCGTATATATCTCTGCATTCAGCCCTTTACGAAGAATTATTGAACATAGATTTTTTGTCAGGTACTGTTCTAGATGCTGGAAACAGTAGAAAGTGCAACACAGATGCTACTGTTACATGATTGTACTTGGAAAGCCAAGGAGAAAAGCAATATGTAAGACAAGGGGGAATGGTATATAAAAGATAAGCTTTTTATCTCATTAAAAAGATAATAAGATAAATATGCAATTAAAACTGTGTTGAAAAGTTGATGTCCAAGTGAGAGTGAAGCATCAGTGCAGTAGAATGTCACTTTAAGTATGGTGGCCAGGGAAATGCCCATGAGAAGAGGGCATTTGAATGAGGATCTGCAGGAAGTAATGTGAGCCTTGAAGATTTCCAGAAGGAGGATGGTGTAGGCAGAGCAAAAAGCGAATCAGAGGGTCCTGAGAGAGGAGCTGGCTTGCTTCTTTGGGGACGTAGCAAATAGACCAGCATGATGAAGGTGAGTGAGCTAGAAAGAGGCGAAATTGAGGTGGAGCTATAAAGGGAAGACAAATGATGTAAAATCTTACTGGCTGGTTTCATGGCTTAAAACTTACCTTGAGTGAGAAAAATTAAGTGGGTTACCGTTTACTAGGGCTGGCCTGCTGTGGTGGGAATGGGTAGGCTCAAAGGTGGAAGCAGCAGATCTCTTAGGAGGCCACTGGATAATATTTGCCTGTCAGACATTGTCCTTTCTTGGGGCCAAGTCCCGATTACCTGCCCTTCTAATACTAAAATAGCTAAGGCTGTGGTATAATTGCCATCTGATAAGAAATTCTAAATAGAATACATTCCTGTTGTGTTCTATACACAACATTTACTCTTAAAGTACTTATGTGGGGATGTAAGAATTTTATTTTCCCTGCCTTTGTGACCAATACAGTCCAGTTCAGTTCAATGAAGGTTATTGAGTGTGTACTTAGTTCCTGCCCTGCTTACAAGGAATTCATCTGTAAATAAAGACTAGCATCTTTTCCTAATGAAATTATATCATAGAAGATAGGGAGGAGAAATAGATAACAGGTATAATAAATAACAGTTTATTAGAGGATTCTGAGTATAATAAAAGAAAATAGAGATCAAACTATGGGGATAGGACAAGTCTTGGTGATAATAATATATTCCAACTAGACTCTGTTATGAAGATGGAATTTAAGGAGAACTTTGAGTATCAGGAAGTTACTGTTGGGGAGTTTTGGGAGAAGACTGTTGTAGGCACAGGAATAGGCAGTGGAAAAGCCCCAAGACAGAAATAGGACTGGCGTGATCAGAGCATAGAAAATGACCAGGGCAGCTGGGGTGGGGTGTGCAGTGCAGGCTGAGGTGGACCTGGGCTACGAGTGGAACTGAGATCCCAATCAACCAGCGGCTTGTAGGTTGTTGGAAGGACTGTAGACTTGGTTTTTCATAAAACAAGGCTCAGAAAGGACATGGGTGACATGATTCAAGTGTCCATTCTGGCTGCTGTGTTATACCAGAGTGAGGGAAGAGGGGGCCAGGTCAGGGAAGCCAGTTAAGCTGTCATAGCATCACAGAGCATTCGTGTTCACTTGAGGGTTGGACAGAAGACGTGGTAAAAAGTAGTCAGATTCTGGCTATTTTCTGAAGCTTTCCAAAAGGATTTGCTGACAGCTTGGATGTGAGGTCTGACAGCTTGGATGTGAGGTCTGAGATGGAGACTGTTACAGTGGCAGGGTCTGACGGCCTGAGAAGCTAGACGGGTGGAATTGCTGTCATCCAAGATGGAGGAGGCTGTGCTGGACGTAGATTTTGTGGGATACGAATAATTTTCCTTTGGACAGGATGGATTTGGACATTTCAGTGAAAATACTGCCCAGGCAGAGAAGGGAATTAGGAATAAGGGTCTGGAATAAGATAAAAATTAGCCATCCCAATATAACAAGATTATGACTTATAGCAATAAAGCCGTGAGATAGCCTGAGGTTCCCAAAGAAGGTTTAAAGATAGACTGATGGAGGCCAGTGACAGTCCCACTTAATCCCAATGAAATGATTTGGAAAACAGAAACAACCCTCAAATCACTAAGAACGGGACTTGATAACTTCTCCTGTGTTGATAAAGATCTGTGATTGGAATCAACTCACTTGAGCGGTTCTTTAGCCATGAGGCAGGATCTTTTCTGCTACAAGCATAGGCTTTACAACAGAAAGCAACTCAGTTTAACTTTATATGGCATCTTCTGTTGCCTCACGGTGAGAGCTCAGAACACTCTGCTTTAGAACTTAGGGTATTGATACGGGATTTCTGACAGAGCCTATGACGGTTCTGTAAGGGCTCAGAACAAGCAAGGACTGATGTTACAGCTTTGCTTATTCCAGTCTATGCAGATCTCATATCTGAAAGTTCTGTTTAAGGATCCCTTTTCCATCCTATCAGGATTCAATAGGGTTACAAAGATTACCTATTAAGTAATTTGTATTTTCCTTGGGACCATGGAAATGTGTACTTCTAATTTTAAACACTAGGAGTTCATCCATGGTCATCAGTAACCTCCTGTTTTTTTTTTTTTTTTTTTTTTTTTTTTTTTTTTGAGACAGGGTCTTGCTTTGTAGTTCAGGCTGGCCCTGAGTTCACTATGTAGCCCAAGCAAGCCTTGAATTCAGCAATCCTCCTGTCTCTGCTTCCCGAGTGCTGGGATTACAGGCGTGAGCCACCACGCCCGGCAGTAACCTCCTGTTTTAATAACTCAAAAAATAACTTTAAAAGCTTACATTTTCTTTAAAAATTTACCCACATGAATTAAAGTTTTGTACATTCTCTCTAGTATTTAGCAAGAGTATCAAATAGACACAAAATAGTTTTTCAGTACAATAGTTTCATGTTTATAATGACATCACAGAGACAGGGTCTTTTTGAGACAGGGTCTTGCTTTGTAGTTCAGGCTGGCCCTGAGCTTACTATGTAGCCCAGGCAAGAAGCCTGGAACTCAGCAATCCTCCTGCCTCTGCTTTCCAAGAAAAATTAAAAGTAATTTTCAAATTCATTGCCCTTTTATTGGCCACTGACTTTGCAAACAGAAACTACTTATAGGCCAATTGGCACATGTTTCAAGTAATTTTACGGGTTTCTGCAAGAGGAAATACTTTCATTACTAACACAGCAAGGCTAACAGAACTGGTCCTCAAAACAGACAAATGGCAATGGTGAATATCACTTGCTTTTTTCTCTAAAATTTTAACCTTACACATTAATTATGTGAAGTCACTTTTAGATTAGTCGTATGTGTAGAACTGTGCTATAGCCAAAGGAGAATAATCTCTTGTTTATTAACAAGTCTTAGTATCTGAACCTGGAGGTTTTAATAGAGGATTCTGGATTTAGTCCTCAGTTTTAATGACACTCCATGAAATTCATTGTCATGTATCTTTCATATCACCTACTTTACATTAATCTGTCCATGCTGTAGGTCTGCCTGCCCATTTACTCAGGACATTTTTTTCCTTTTTTTTCTTTTTGAGACAGGGTCTTGCTTTGTAGTTCAGGCTGGCCCTGAGCTTACTATGTAGCCCAGGCAAGAAGCCTGGAACTCAGCAATCCTCCTGCCTCTGCTTTCCGAGTGTTGGGATTACAGGCCGGAGTCACCATGCCCGGCACTGTGGTATGTGGTACTGTTTGCTGGTGGAGTGAGTTACTACACCCAATATTGTTGTGTGTGGTTACCCGAGGATCCAACCAGGGACCTTGACCTTGCTAGGCAGGCAGTGGAACTACTGAGCTAAATCTCTAGCCCTCAGGCATATTTTTGAAATAAATTCTTCCTGACTGTTATGATAGTAAACCATGATCCTCAAATTCAGAGATCCATTGGAAATCAAATGAGGGTTTCTTTGAGCCATAGAGGTTGATTTATAAGGAGCAGTTTTGAAACTGACAAATCACAAACATCCTTTCTGTCCTTTTTAGGGGGATTCTAAACAAATGACAAAGGAGTGTTAAAGTCAGTTAGGAGATCTGTTATTAATGGTGAGTCCATTACCTGCCTGGTTATACTGAAGGTGTGTTTACCTTCCGGAAAACAAGCAGGTCAGATCTGTTTTGCTCCAGTAGAGAATCCAGAGTTCGTGTACTTAGCATTCAAGGAGAAAGAAGAGATAGCAGGCCTCTTACCTATAGCTTCCCACTGTGCGGAAGAGGATGGGCTTCCACCTGGGAATAGCCTTAGGCTTTGACATTTTTGTTTGTTTGTTTGAGACAGGATCTCGCTTTTTAGTTCAGGCTGGCTCTGAGCTCACTAGGTAGCCTAGGCAAGCCTCGAACTCAGCAATCCTTCTGTCTCTGCCTCCGAGTGGTGGGATTACAGGCGTGAGCCACCACGCCCAGCGGCTTTGACATTTTAATGAGTGGGGGGTACTCATTCTCATGGCCTAACTCTCTGTAGCGCACAAGTCCCCCTCCAGTCAGCATCCCAGTGCCCAAGCTCCCAACACCTTCTATGGAAGTAAAGTTTTTAAACACTTTGAACTACCGTTCACTGGATGATATCTCATCTGACATTTAAGGAAGATATTAGCAGCTCTTGGGCAGTGTTTCTCATCTTTTAGTGTGCCTAAGAATTACCTGTTGAACCAGACTGTGTTGTAGCTGAATATCTACTTAAGTCCTTATAACAAACACCTGTACTAGTATGTCACTTACTAAAACATTCATAAAAAATAAGATGGATATAATATTTATGGTATTATATTTTTATTTTGAAAAGCATTTAGTACTTGGGATCCAACCTTATCCTGACTTTTGTATGTGAAATTACAAATGCAATCACTGACATCATTTTTTAAAAACTAATTGTTAATTCCTTTATAGTTTCAAGTGTGATTAGACAAGACGTTGACGTTTACTGTAAAATTCCAGTATAGATTAGACTTTAGAGAGATGAAGGAATAAATGTGTTATTGAAAGCATTGATGTCTATTTGTTATTGAAAACATTGACTGCTACATATGTGCATATATAACTGTATATACATATATATGTGTTTATATATGTACATATGTGACTGTTCCTTCCATGGTATGGAGTTCTATTAAAACATTTCTGTCTTTGTAGAATTCTATAAAACAAAATAGTTTGCATTTTAAATTTCTTAGTTCAGTTTTTTCATGGGCAAATAGTTCTTTAAACACATTTTAATTGGTAATTGATTGATAACATACATTACTGAATTTAAGTTATTTAACATCCTGTATTTTGTAATTAATGAAGTTGAAGTAGTGAATTATTTAATACAGTATCATATGTGGCCGAGGAAGAACTGGCTGTTTGCATAAATCCTGGAAGAGATGTCTGGAAGAAGAAAAAATTATATTACAGTTCCCTTTGTTTTCAAACAAAAGAATAACTCAGTTTTAAAGCACTTGTGAGAACACTGGATCATTTCAAAGTGATTTGCCTTCTAGTTTTTTTTGTCTTGACTTCCAAACTTATTTTCTTTAATTTTAAAATGAGGATTTTAAATGAGGAAATTTTGTTGATAGGCGTTTGTTTCACTCAGAGACTTTAAAAAAAAGTGACTGCTGACTTTACTGCACTGGAAATGTAAAGGTACTTGTTTTGGGGGGGTATTTCTAGAAAGCAGCTTTTGTTTTTGATTTTGGTTATGGTATCAGAAGATTCAATTTCCGCTCTTTGATTTTGACCCTAGAATTATAATTATAGCTTTAAAGACAAACTTTTGGTTAACAAATTGAAATGATTTAATAATACATTCACTAAAAAAGTAACCATGTACAAACACACAGATACATTCATTGATTTTTAAGGTATTTCTTAAAAGAATTAAAGCTGATTTTAGAGGATCTGCTTAAAAGTCACATTAACTTTTTAGTATATGTGCTGCTGAAGCGAGCACGAAAGTCACATTAACTGACTCAAACTTTACTGTGAAGTTAATTTTATCATAAAATATTTCAACTTGGGGGCTGCAGGTTTAGCTCAGTGGTTCCAGCGCCTACCTTGCAAGCGCAAGGTCCTGAGTTCGATCCCTGGAAACCACATAAAATGCTG
>PVIC010018024.1:0-21011 GCA_004025085.1 Thryonomys swinderianus
TGCCTCCCGAGTGCTGGGATTACAGGCGTGAGCCACCACACCCAGCATTATATGTGGTAACCGGGGATCGAACTCAGGTCCTTGCGCTTGCAAGGCAGGCGCCGGAACCACTGAGCTAACCCTCCGGCCCTATTGGTACATTTTATATACAGCTCACAATCACATACAACATTGGGGAATTTGTACCAGTACATGACACAGGTCAATTCTCAGGTCAATTTTTACCCATATCCCTATCCACCCCCAGATGCATTTTTAATTTTTTGAGAAACTTCTCTACTTGTTTTAGTGGCTGTACTGATTTATATTCCCATCAACAGTACAACATTCCATTTTCTGCATATATTTACTGCATTTATTTTTATTTTGATATAAGCTATTCTAACTGGACTGAATGTAAAATAATAAGGAAATTGAAACATTATGTACCTGATTTGCTCATCGCACATTTAAACATGTATTGAAATATCAAACTGTGCCTCATAAATATGTACAATTATATGTTAATGAAAATTTTTTAAATGCTGAGATGGAAGTGCTACTCTGATTTGGTCATTATACATTGTATACATTACTGAATTAACACACTGTAACCCCATAAGTAAGTGGTAGTTTTTCTGACTCTGAAAATAAAGAGTTGGTTTCGTATATTTAAGACAACTGTCCAACTTGTAGTATTTTAAATAGCTCCTAACCTATAATGAAAAACATAGTTAAAGCAGAAACAAACCTCAGAAAAACTAAAATAGTGTTATTTCTGATGTGTTCCACTTGGTGTCACTCTTCTTTTTAAAACAGAAAATTAATTTTTCGCTGCCACAAGCTTCAGAATCATACAGAGACTATATATTACCAGAGAGGATTGAACATGTATAGCACCTCAAAGAAGATATAGTCCACTGATCTGATCTCAGAAATCAGGACCCTGAGTCCCATTCTTAAGAAGTCCCAGCATCAAGGCCCTTTATTACATTAACAGAGCCTGGATCAGAATTCTCCCCCTCCATTGGTCTGTTGTGTCACATTTTACAACTGCACTCTCTAGACTTGCTGTTCCTGTACTGACAGCCCAAAAGCTTCACCCTGGTGCGCTAACCTTGGTGCATACCCCAATCGCATAGAGATACAAGGGTTAAGTGACTTCTCTATTGCCCTTGAGCCCTTTAGGATACTTACTGCTTAGTTCTCTGACATTTAATGTACTCCCAGAGAATAAAGAAATATGTAGTCACAGAAAACCAAACTGTGACTAGACTGACATTAAAAATTTATAAATGTTAATCATTTAAATAAGAATATTAAAATCTTCAGATATAGCTGTATTTCAAACATCTATATTAGGTGATGATTCATAGTATAGTAGTAGAGTTCTTTGTAGTACTTCCTTAGTAGGCCTCTATCATAAGTACAGTAAGTATTTAGTGGAGTGAGACCCTTGAAAAGACTTAAAGGATGGGAATAACTGTGTAAAGCAGTTTCAATAATTTTGTTATTTTGAATACTTTTCAGAATTTAACTTAGGGAATATTGAGCTATCCTTTGAGTTTTATACTGCATATCTTTTCTCTATAATAAAACCTGATTTCCAACTTTTTGCAGTTTCCAAATACTGTCTTCTGTAACTCAGATTTTTATAATATTTGGAGGTGAATAGTTGTCATAGAAGTAAATCTTACACTGCACACTATTATTTTCTGTTGCTAGTTAGGAGACAGTATGTACAGGTGCTTGAAAAATAAACTTGGTGTATAAAAAAAAAAAAAGGAAAAGGAACATGTTTCAAAATTCCCTGCCTGGGAAAATACCCACTGTAGACTTTATGAATTAGGAGGTTATGATGGGTTGATAGACTCATGATTGCCTTAAATCATTTTGTTATATGTTTCCTTCTGGTTTAATCCACTTCCTTGGTAAAAGTTTCTTTTTGTTGAGAACTGTGCCCTTTTCAGGGAGGCGAACAGTGCAACTGCACAGCTTTGTGTCTAGCAGGCCTGCCGCTAAGGGCTCAAGACTTAGCGCTGGGGTCTGTAATCGCTGTGTAAAGGAAGTTCTCAATAGCAGCCTTACTTGTCCACAAGAGACTGGGCCTGGCTGTATTTATTTTCAGAAATCAGTTTCTGAAGAAAAGTTTTAAATTTATTGACACAATTCCATGAATACTTAGCATATGCTTTTCAAATCAGGGATAGATTTTTGAAAAATTCTGAAGCATGCAGAATTATTAATTGGACAGTGTGAAAAAACAGTGTCTTTGGATAGTCTTTAATTGAGTCTTGTATTGGTTGTTTATTCTTTAGACTTTGTGCATGACTTACAGTGCTTTCATAATTTACTTCTAAATATTTAAGTTGGGTCAGTGATGTTGGATTGGGGTGCTAGCACATCAGAATCACCTGTGTGTGTTTTTAAATTACATATTCTTACATTTCACTCTGATTCTGGTGTGTACTCTTCTCCCAGTTCTTCACCCAGCCAGAAGTTTATAAATTATTAAGTCATTAGCTTTCAAGCTTTCTTAAAGTAGTCTCTTACTCCAAAGTCAGGTGTGCAAAATGGGTTACTATAGATAGATTTTTTTCTGATTGAAGTGGGAGTGGAAACCCAGCATCCTGTCTGATTAACCTTTCTTTCTCCTAAGCATGTCCTTGGACATCAAGTACGGCACTTTATTCATGAGTGAGAACTGAAGAAACATTATTTTCAAGTGAAATAGTGACCTGGGCAGTATAACATGAGAGACAAAATGCCTGACTTAAGCCTTTTGTCTTGTGAATCCTAGAAAATTTTCTTTTATTCTCAAAGTAGTTAAATGTGGTAAAGAAAAATTAAAAAAATACAAGATATTTGGGAGATACAGACTGCTCAATTAATTATTCTGAGCCCTGTCTGATTTCTTCTGCTCTTTCTACCCTGGTTTGGTGTTACGTAGGAAGGAGCTAGTGTACTTCATCTGCAGTCAGAAAGTAGTCTGTGAAAGAATATAGTTGACTATCAAAAATTCGAGATTCTGTGCTGGGTGTGGTGGCCTGTAATCCCAGCACTCGGGAGGCAGAGACAGGAAGATTGCTGAGTTCGAGACTTGCCTGGGCTACATAGTGAGCTCAGGGCAGCCTGAACTACAAAGCAAGACCCTGTCTCCAAAAAAAGAAAAAAAAAAAAATTCGAGATTCTTGGGCCAGAGGGTTGGCTCAGTGGTTCCGGCGCCTGCCTTGCAAGCGCAAGGTCCTGAGTTCGAACCCCGGTAACAACATACAGTGCTGGGCGTGGAGACTCACGCCCACCAGCAATCAATGCCACATACTACAGAGCCGGGCATAGTGGCTCACACCTGTAATCCCAGCACTCGGGAGGCAGAGGCAGGAGGATTGCTGAGTTTGAGGCTTGCCTGGGCTACATAGTGAGCTCAGGGCCAGCCTGAACTACAAAGCGAGACCCTGTCTCAAAAAAAAAAAGAAACATCACTTAATTTTTTTTCTCTGCTGTTACCTCTCTTTGGTGGGCAGGTGGTAGAGAAGACGAACCCTACTGAACCAGTTGGAGTGGTTTGCCGAGTGGATGGAGTGTACCAGGTGGTAGAATATAGTGAAATTTCCCTGGCAACAGCTCAGAAACGAAGCTCAGATGGACGACTGCTATTCAACGCGGGCAACATTGCTAATCATTTCTTCACCGTGCCATTTCTGAGAGATGTTGTCAAGTATGGACAAGATGGGGACCTTTTAATGTTTTTATTGTCTAGTTAGAAGCTAAGCCTCTTGGGAGATAGGCAGACACCCAAAGTCCATGTCCCACAGAATTCATCTTTCCCGAGACCCTTTTTTTTTTTTTTTTTTTTTTTTGAGACAGGGTCTTGCTTTGCAGTTCAGGCTGGCCCTCAGCTCACTATGTAGCCCAGGCAAGCCTTGAACTCAGCAATCTTCCTGTCTCTGCCTCCCAAGTGCTGGGATTACAGGCGTGAGCCACCACACCCGGCACCCAAGACCCATTTTTATGAAAGAGAAATATGTCTCCCATGGTGATGTTTAGCAAGATATAAGGTGGAAATTAAGAGGCACTCTTCCCCCAGGCATTTATTGGAGTGCAAAGCATATCTCTTTTCTTCACACCCTCCTAGCCTTCTGTGCTGGGTTTTGTTGAAGCCAAAAATAGGAAATGAAACTCTTTACTACAACTGAGAGCATTTTAAAAATAGGGGTTTACCTTGGACAACTAAGTAAGAATTTTTGGAGGTAGATCCAGAGCACATACATTTTTAAAAAGCTGTCCACACATTTCTAATTCAGCTATTTCCCAGAGTGGTATTTAGAACCTAATGCATTAAGGAATAAAGAAAAAGGACTTGAGACTTGGATGAAAATTACCATAGTAATACCACAAAGTATAAAATAGCTGTTTTATCCCATCAGATTTTCAAGTGAAGGACATTTTTCACCATAAGTCACTTGATAGCTTTCAGACATTCAAGGTTATGTACTTTCTAAAAACTAGTAAGATTTAACTTTAAAGTTGACATAATACATATGTTTAGGGTACATTATGTTGTGTTTATACATGTGTGTATCATGAAATAACCAAACCAGGCTAACTAAGCTTTCCTCTGGTTTCAGCAGGTTGTCCATTTTACTTTGTTGCTTGTAGCTGTTATTACATAGTAATGTCATCCATAATTACTATTTTTTTTGGTGGTGGTGCTGCTGAATTGAACAAAGGGCCACACAGGTGTTAGTCAAGTGCTGTTCCACTGAACCATATCCTTAGCACTTAAAAAACAAAAACAATAAAAAAAATTTATTTTGAGATATTATCTCATTCAGTTGTCCATCTGGCCTTGAACTTGGGATCCTTCTGCCTCAGCCTCCTATGCAGCTGGGATAGCCAGCCTGAACCACTGCACTCAGTTCATACTAACTTTTATTACCTTTCCATTCTGGACTCTAAAGGATCTCAGTTTGGAAAGTTAGGGCTCTGAGTATGTTTTGAAAAGACATGGAATTAATGGCAAGACGTTGGTGTAAATTCTGTGTCTTTATGTTTGTATTAATTTTTAAATGTGGAATCATTTTTTTTTTTTTTGGAGGGGGGCCAGGGTCTCACTTTGTAGTTCAGGCTGGCTCTGAGCTCACTATGTAGTCCAGGCAAGCCTTGAACTCAGCAATCCTCCTGTCTCTGCCTCCCGAGTGCTGGGATTACAGGCATGAGCCACCACGCCCGGCACTGTGTATGTGGTATTGATTGCTGGTGGGCGTGAGTCTCCACGCCCAGCATTGTATGTGGTTTCCGGGGATTGAACTCAGGACCTTGCGCTTGCAAGGCAGGCGCTGGAACCACTGAGCTAACCCTCTGGCCCTCATCTGATTTTTTTTAAATGTAAGGAAATGAGTAGGAAATGTATTCATTTGTATTTAGATATGAGCTGGAATGAAGAAGTGCTCTTCATTTTGGAAATCTTAGTGCTGCCTGATGATGTATTTCCTCCTGAGTGTCATTTGAATTTCTGGCATTTTAAATCTAGAAAGTGATTATGCCTTTTTTCCCTTCCCAGCATTTATGAACCTCAGCTGCAGCACCATGTGGCTCAGAAGAAGATTCCATATGTAGATTCCCGAGGGGAGTTAATTAAGCCAGAGAAGCCAAACGGAATAAAGATGGAAAAATTTGTCTTTGACATCTTCCAGTTTGCAAAGTATGCTTTGAGTAGCACCAGTAAGATTAAATATATGTCTTGAAGTGTTGCTTCTTACTTTCTGAGTCAGGGAACTGTTTTTAGGAAACACGTGACTGCCCGAGTCTCAGATAGACATTGTGGCTGTGAGTGCAGAGTCGAGATGCGTCATTTTTCTCCAGTGTGAACTGACACTCCGAGAGAGGTCTGTGGAGCCTGAGGGTGTGGTGTTATTTTCACCAGCAGTTTCATTACCTGTCTGTGCTGCTAAGTTGTTAAAATAATTTATCTTCAGGTAGGGTAAGCAATTGACACATTTTGCGTCTAGGATTTGGGACTGACTTATGAGTAGAAGGTCGAGAGAATATGCTTTTTAGATTATATAGCTCTTTCAAGATCACACTGGATGTTGAGGTACATGTCTCAGAATTTGACCACTGAAAGTGGAGAAGACACATTAGCTGGATATGATCAAACTCCCCATATACCTTTCTAAAGCATCCCTTTTGTCTGTTTTTTTCCTCCGCTCAAAGCATGTGGTAATGTAATTTTTGTTCATTAAGAGTTCTGATCTTTCCAATCTAAAATGAAATATTTTCTAGTTGAGGATGCAGTGATTTGTCATTTTGTATTGAAAAAGAAAATTCCAACTTCATTTGATCAGCAGTGAGCATTATTTTGTTCATTATTCCAAATGGGATTCAGAAAGCCTGTCATTGAATACCAGAGGCTTAGCTTGGTAGAGAGGGGTGAGAAGCTGTGTATGCAGTTTTATTTCATAAGAAAGAAGTCTTCGTATCGTTTCATTCTAGGAAGTTTGTGGTGTATGAAGTATTACGGGAAGATGAGTTTTCCCCTCTAAAGAATGCAGACAGTCAGAACGGGAAGGACAACCCCACAACCGCAAAGCATGCTTTGATGTCCCTTCATCATTGCTGGGTCCTCAATGCCGGAGGCCACTTCATAGATGAAAATGGTTCCCGTCTGCCAGCAATTCCCCGGTGAGTTCATATCTTTTCTCATTGGTTTGGGTACTTGCTTGGACTTTCTTTTGGGACTTCTTCCTTCTCTCCCAGGGTGTATGTCTAGATCTGATGTTCAAAACTAGAGTATTGTTGTGTGGGCCAGCTCCTCTTACGAAAGAGCCCATCACAGAGAGAATGATAGCTTTACTTTCTCTTAAGGAGGAGTCACTTCTAAATCTCTTGGGTTTTTTGAAACATTCCCGCCTGTCAATGAAATCACCCCTACTGGGCCACAAGATAATTATTTTGGTGCTTTGTATGGTTAAAACCCATCAGCAGCACACTCCACCGAAGGGCACATCCATCCCTCCCAGAAGACTGGTGTTGCTGCTGTGTCCCTGTGGCCTCACTACAGGCGTTGTCTCTGAAACCCACCCAAAGCCTACAGGCTGCCAGGAGAGGGAACCTCCTCCCCTTGCACTAGGGAAGATGCCAGGAAGGGAAGTGGATGCCAGCTGGCATTCACTGACACCCAAACTTTAGAAATATTTCAGGTTTTCTAAAGTGAAAGGTGAAGGTATTTGCAACCAATTGAGTTTCAGATACAATACTTTCAAGTGAAATTTTGTATTCTATGATAAAATATATTGGCACCTAGAATTTCCTTTCCTGAATCATTTATTATTTCTATACTTAATTTATGTTCTTAAGGGGAGAAGTGCACAGTGAATGTTAGCACATGGGCATGGAACGCACTGTTGTAACTTTTTACGAGAAGGAACAGTGTTAGCCTCTCCTCTCCTGGCCCTGGCCATGCACAGACTCTGCCTTGTCAACAAGCTTGCTCTGTTGCATGTCACATTGTTCTCATGCTTCATCTTTGACCACTGAATCTGTTTAGAGTTTTTTTTTCCAATCCCTCCAGGTCCTTGTGCCAAATTTATGATTTGCCATAAATACATGCCGTTTGGTTGAGTGCATTTTGCAACTCCATTGTTACTGTTTGATTTGTTTCCATTCCCATTAATGCTTATTTATTCCTACATAGCAGCACCACAAATGGAAAGTCACAGACCACCACCGCTGATGTCAATCACAAGTAAATATACCAGCCTGCCTGCAGTGCATGGTGGTGGGCTGTGCTTCCTTCCGTACTAACTGGCATTGTAGTTTAGAGCTCTGCCTTGGGGGCCTGGAGGGAGGATGATTGAAGCTTCGGTGGGGATGCGCTGCTTCCTTGGTGGCAGGTATCTGGATGACACTAACTCAGAACCTCAGTGCATGCCTGAAGTGGGGAGCATGTTTCACTAAAGAATCTGACTCGTGGGTGTTGAAGCCCACAGTGATAGCTTTATGGGCATGATCATGGGTCTGGAGAAGGTTACAGGACAGGGAGGACAGATTGGGATCTTGGCTTACACTGTTTAGCATACGTTAGATAAAAGTAATATACTGTCATTCGTTTCGGTTTTTTTCCTTCTCTTTTGGTGTGAGAGCCTTTGCACTGGATTATGCTCCACCCACCCCTCTTTTTTTTTTTTTTTTGGTGGGGGGATTCTATATCACTTTTGTTTGTTTGTTCTTAATCCCACCCTTTTTAGCCAGGGTGACACTAAATTACTGAGTTGCCGAGGCTGGATTTAAACTTACACTCCTCCTGTCTTAGCTTACCAGAGTGGCAGTGGGATTGCTGGCATGTACCATCATGCCTGGCTAAAAGTAACATTCCAAAAGTGTTTTTTTACCAGATGGAATATAAGCTTTCAGAATAAAGGCTAACTGTTCCTGACATACACAATGGCCCATAATATGGAGAAAACTGTTCTATAGATTTATTCTCTTGGTTACATGTTTTATTTTAATTTTACTCAGTTTTTATCAACCACAGATCATTTTTAGCTAAAAGGAGCTCATATCGTCTCTTGACTAGGCATAACACCTTCTAAGAGTCATTTTATCTTTATGGGTAAAAAGACAGCATGGTATTCTTGCTGTATTTTCAGAGTGATTAGGTTTAGTTTGAATTCTGTTTTTGAGGTGATTTGGGAAACGTGTCAGGATAAAAGATCTGGAAGTGAAAGTTGTCTCAGAAATAGAGCAGCACTGGATGACAGTTTCGTCCACACGCTTTGTTCTGTCCTGCTGCTAGTCTTTGTCCCTTGGTGGCAGCTCTCTGTCTGGATGACACTAACTCAGAACTTGTAGGGACAAGTCCTTGTGAGCTGCAGGATGGCACAGGTGACTCTTGTCATGGTTACAGGCATGTAGATCCCTTCATCATTTTCTGTCTCATCCATCATTTTTAACGTGTAAGAGCAAACAGCTTTTGTAGTTTGAGAAATACAACCTTGACAATGGATTTCCATCTTATTGAACTTATTGAGCTTTAACTTAAACCTCTCAATTTAAAAGTAAAATTTTTTCTTAATTATACAGCTGGAAATAATATTCATCTGTCCTTATTAATAGATACAAAAAGCTTTAAACATTATTTCATTCTTATTCCATTTGCTTAATTTTAGTTTTGGTAGAATAATTATACTGATTTTGGCCCCAAATGACATCATGGACTTAAAAATAGTTTCTGTTGAAAATCTTTAGCTCCAATAGATGCTTTAAAGAATTGGAAAAGATTACTTAAAGGTGAGAGGAGAAGAAATATTTTGTGTACAAACAGTTTGGAGACATTCTGAAAGATCAAGGTCACAGAGTTTTGACAGCATACCACTTTTTTTTTTTTGAGACAGGGTCTTGCTTTGTAGCTCAGGCTGGCCCTGAGCTCACTTTGTAGCCCAGGCAAGCCTCAAACTCAGCAATCCTCCTGCCTCTGCCTCCCGAGTGCTGGGATTACAGGCGTGAGCCACCACACCCGGCCCTGTGGTATGTGGTAATGATTGCTGGTAGGTTTGAGTCACCACGCCCAGCACTGTATGTGGTTACCAGAGGTCAAACTCAGATCCTTGCACTTGTGAGGCAGGCACCAGAACTACTGAGCTAAGCATACCACTTTTTAAATTTTTCACATTAAAGCTCACAAGCAGCATCACTTGGCTGAGAAATACAGGACAGTAGTGTGGCTGGGTGCATTAATCAGCCTGAAACTCAGATTCAGCATTCGGTAATGGTAGCTTTTGTCTTCCTTCCATCAGGACATCCTACTTTATGAAAGTTGACTTTCTTTCTTTCTTTCTTTTTTTTTTGAGACTGCATCTCGCTTTGTAGTTCAGGCTGGCCCTGAGCTCACTGTGTAGCCCAGGTAAGCCTTGAACTCAGCAGTCCTTCTGCCTCTGCCTCTGCCTCTGCCTCCTGAGTGCTGGGATTACAGGTTTGAGCCATCAAGCCCGGCATTTGTGGTATATGGTACTGATTGCCAGTGGGCGTGAGCCACCATGCCCAGTATTGTTGTATGTGGTTACTGGGGATTGAACCAGGGACCTTGTGCTTGCTAGGCAGGCACCAGAACTACTGAGCTAAATCTCCGGCCCCGAAAGTTGAACTTCTTAAGGGGGATGTCACTGTGGTACTAGAAGAGAGGTTATAGTTCAGATCAGCTATATACATGTTCCCAGGGCTCAAAGCTACATTCTGATCTTTGTGCCCTGAATTTTTCAGGAGATGAGGTTACTCTCTAGAGAGTCTGATGTAGATCTCTCATGATAGAATCTGGCACATATCTAAATAGATGCATACCCAGTCTCTGTTGTTTCTTCTATCTGCATTAGGCCATCATCCATCTGCCCTCGCAGTTCATTTATTCATTTAGTCTGCAAGTATAGGTAGGCCTACTCACAGACCTACAGATGCTGCTGGTAATGTAGGTACTTAAGGTATCTTACATAAGAGAGGTAGGATTTACATTACAGCCTGCTAGGAGTTCAAGAAGCAGTTCCATAAAAATTAAGTGACACTGTTAGTCAATATATGATTGTGTGCTGTACAGTACAGTACTTAATTTAGGGGGTAACAGACTCAGTAGACTGTATAATAAGTTTATATGAGCAAATGAATGGGAATGATCATTATCAAATGGAAGTTGAGGTTTGAGCTAAGTTATGGAGGATGAGTACAACTTTTATAGTCAGAGAGACCTTGGTTGAGAATGACTTGAAGAAATCCAGAGAGCTTGACTGGCCTGGTTTGAGTAGAAAGCAGCAGGATTAAGTGAGTTGAAGCAGGATATAATCCTTGAATGCTACTCAGTGTTTCCATTTGAGAGTGACTGCCCTGTGGGTTCCCTCAGAAGCTCTCTTTATTGATTCCACCGAGGTTTGAGATTTCATCCTTGGGAAAGGAGAGAAGAGCTATGGTTTGAGGCTATGAGAGACTGGATTTTTATGTCGGGTCTTACTGTCGTTAGTGTAGAAATGACAAATACTGTAGCAGATTAATGACTGTAAATATACTGAAAACACTATTTGTCAACTTTTATGTCAGATCACCTAGAAATTTGGGATTACAAATGGCTATGAATATTAGATTGTTTCCTGGAATTAAGCAAATGGTCGCTTTGACTTTGCATTTGATTGGATATTCTCCTTTCGCACTCTCTAGAGACTTTTGTAACAAAAGTACTTTGAGATCTGATGAATAATTCATTCAACCATTCTAGGAGATTTGGATTATACAAAATAATGGTGTCCTGGGAGTAATTTAACTGATATTAGAACATCACTGTGTACTGGAACTTTGTGCCATGAAGAAAAAGAACATATGCCTGTGCTGTTCAGTTTGGCAGTTCCTTGCCACTCATGGCTGCTGAGCACTTGAAATGTGATTATTGTGACTGACAAACTGAATTTTTAATTTTTAGAATGTTAATTAAGTAAGCCATTTTGCTGTTGACTAGTCTGTTGGACAGTGCAGCTCTGGATTGTATGTCAGCATTAGCACCTGACTTGAAAGATGGTAGTGAAGGTTAAAACAAAGTACAAAGGACGCAAGAAACCTAGCAGTGAGCCTGGCTCATACTACACGCTTAGTAGTCCTTTTTTTTAACTTATGAAACTTGGAAATCCTAAAATATTGAGATACTGTATATTCAAGGGGATAACATATAAATATTTGTGAAATAATATAAAGAACAATCAATTACTGGCATAACTCCAAAGAGTATTTCTTCGAGCATCAGAATTTCATACAAAATTAATCCTCAGGAATTCTGCTTATGATCAAGTAGGAATCATTCCATTTGCTTAGGAAAATTGTTATCTGCAAGCTTCTCAGAGAACAGTTATGGTCTATATTTTCACTCTGGCCTATAAGATGGGAAGCAAAATCCTTTACATGTATTTGTTTGTTTGTTTTTTCCTCAGCTTGAAGGATGCCAATGATGTACCAATCCAGTGTGAAATCTCTCCTCTTATTTCCTATGCTGGAGAAGTAAGTTTACCTTGATTTTTTTTTTTTTTTTTTTTTTGAGACAGGGTCTCGCTTTGTAGTTCAGGCTGGCTCTGAGCTCACTATGTAGTCCAGGCAAGCCTCGAACTCAGCAATCCTCCTCTCTCTGCCTCCCGAGTGCTGGGATTACAGGCATGAGCTACCACACCCGGCTTTACCTTGATTTTTTTACCTATATCTTCTATAAAGTATTGTATATTTCCAAATAATTAAAAGACTAGGCCAATCTTGGTGGCTCAAACCTATAATCCCAGCACTTGGGAGGCAGAGGCAGGAGGATTGCTGAGTTTGAGGTTTGCCTGGGCTACATAGTGAGCTCAGGGCCAGGCTGAACTACAGAGTGAGACCCTGTCTCAAAAAAAAAAAAAAAGGGCCGGAGGGTTAGCTCAGTGGTTCCGGTGCCTGCCTCGCAAGCGCAAGGTCCTGAGTTCAATTCCCGGTAACCACATATAATGCTGGGCGTGGAGGCACACCCACCAACAATCAACACCGCATACCACAATGCCAAACGTGGTGGCTCACGCCTGTAATCCCAGCACTCGGGAGGCAGAGACAGGATTGCTGAGTTCGTGGCGGCTTGCCTGGGCACCATAGTGAGCTCAGGGCCAGCCTGAACTACAAAGCGAGACCCTGTCTCAAAAGCAAAAAAAAAAAAAAAAAAAAAAGCCAGGCATGGTGGCTCATGCCTGTAATCCCAGCACTCGGAAGGCAGAGACAGGAGGATTGCTGAGTTCGAGGCTTACCTGAGCTCCATAGTGAGTTCAGGGCCAGCCTGAACTACAAAACGAGACCCCGTCTTAAAAAAAAAACAAAAAAAAAAAGTGGATTCTAAGTGTTCTCATTACGTAGAAGTGATAAGTGAGGAGAGGGATATGTTAATTAGCCCGATTTAATCATTCTGCATCATGTACATGCAGTGAAATGGCATACTGTGCCCTATAAATATATATATACTTATTTGCCAGTGAAAAATAAGATATAAGTTTTTAAAAATATAGGAATCTGGCATTGTTTTATGTTTAAATACGGTTGTCTTTAGAGAAGATGCAGTATTTTTAAATAGTTCTGCCCTGACGGGCTTTTCCTGGAGTGTGGTAAAAAACTGCATTTGCTCTGATATCTTGTTATGGTTTTTAATCTATCCCATAATTTAGTTGTCATTAATAGAATTCTGTAATGTTTAGTTCGTATCACCTCTTCATTGAAATGCAGTAAGTTTTAAAAATATGTAATGAGCCTTATTTTGATGCACCTTATTTTTGGATAGATCATTTATTTGGCTCTTTTTAATATAATGTAAATTTTCTTTCATAGCATCTGTTTTGTTCATATCCTTAGTGTCATTTCAAAACCTGAGGATTTGAGGGCTCCCTACTGTCCTAATGATATAGTATTTTTTTGAGAGATCATGTTAGTATTAGTTCTAGCATCAGAGCTAGATTCTTTTTTAAAAAACAGGCTCTCACTGCGTAACCTAGGCTCACCGTGAACTCCCAGCAGTCCTTCCTCACCCTCTTGAACGGTGGGATTACAGAGGTGCACCACTGTGCCCTGTTAGCGATAGCCATTTTGTTTATTAGAAAGTTACTTTTATTTAGCAATGATTATGGTTAAGAATCAATATCATTATAATTAACTTTACAAATCATACTATAATCACTGCCTAGCATATGCAAAGATCCTGGGTTCATTCTCCAGCACCTTCCACACACATATACATGGAAATTGTAGTCATGAATGATTCTTTTTTGTGTTTGATACTTGTTTTTGAGACAGGGTCTTGCTTTGTAGTTCAGCCTGGCCCTGAGCTCACTATGTAGTTCAGGCAAGCCTGGAACTCAGCAATCCTCCTGTCTCTGCCTCCCGAGTACTGGGATTACAGGTGTGAGCCACCACACCCAGCATTGTAGTATGTGGTATTGATTGCTGATAGGCGTGAGTCACCATGCCTGGTATCATTGTATGTGGTTACCAGGGAATTGAACTCAGGACCTTGCGCTTGCTAGGCAGGCACCCTTGGAACCACTCAGCTAAATCTCTGGCCCATGTTTCTTACTTTTATAAATCAGTCATTAAATCTAGTTTTAAAAATATGTAGAAGGGCCGGGCGTGGTGGCTCACGCCTGTAATCCCAGCACTCAGGAGGCAGAGACAGGAGGATTGCTAAATTCGACGCTTGCCTGGACTACATAGTGAGCTCAGAGCCAGCCTGAACTACACAGTGAGACCCTGTCTCAAAAAAAAACCAACAACAACAACAACAAAAAAATATGTAGAAGGTCCCTGGTTCAATCCCTGGTAACCACATACAACAATACAGGGCATGGTGACTCACACCCACCAGCAGTCAGTACTGCACACCACAATACCAGGTGGAGTAGCTCACATTTATAATCCCAGCACTTGGGAGGCAGAGACAGTGGGATTGCTGTGAATTCAAGGCTTGCATGGGCTACATAGTGAGCCTCAGGGCCAGCCTGAACTACAAAGCGAAATGTCTAAAATAAAACAAAGAGTATGTAAAACAAATTTCTTTGATTTTTAAATTCTTCATAACCAACCAACTTTGGCATCGTGGTTTAAGTCTTTATTCTAGCTACTAAGTCAAGCATTGTACCAACCAATTTTGTAACTATGTCTTATGTTGATTCTCCTTTTAGGGACTAGAAAGTTATGTGGCAGATAAAGAATTCCATGCACCTTTAATCATTGATGAGAATGGAGTCCATGAGCTGGTGAAAAATGGTATATGAGCCATATACCAACTTTTGCCACAACAAGGGATAGCTTTTTCTCTTTACTAGATCAACTGTGAACCTACAGAACCTGCCCTGAAAGACTGAAATTTGAATATTCATAGGGTTTCATTTTTGCCTGTTGAACTCTTAGGAATACGCCAAACCTCCCAAGATCCAGATGACTGAACTTCAGATAGCATTTTTATGATTCTCAATTCACTGAAGATCGTATTTATATTTTTCAACTGTCTGATTTATTTCCAAATCAAGGAAAACATTGGCCATGAAGGAAATTTCGTATCACTTAAGTATAGTCTGAATGTTCAACATTGCTTTACTTGCAGCTGTTTTTCAAATTGTATATAGTAATAATAAGTCATTGTACATGTCAGAAGGTTTCTATGGTACTAAAAGTTTGTTTTATTTTATCAAGCATTAAACTTTTTTAAGAAAAAAATTGGATAGTAAAATAAACTTACTTTCTTGTCTCTGAAGTGTTATTTGCACCTTGAGGAAGTCATTCCACTGGGAAAGTGTGAAACTTGAGAAAAACTTTGAGATGAGGCATAAAACCCAATTGATGCTTCCGTGGGGATTGCAGTCATAGAGCTTTTTTCATTGAACTCTAACATTGGGCCTTTTCCTTCTCTCACTTTATAATAGATCTCAGCTGAAGGAGATTCTCTAAGGGGTGTGTGGCAATATCTGGAGACATTTTTGGATGTGATAGGTGGGAGAGAAGGATAGCATTACTGCCGTCTGACGAGACCAGGGATGTTCCTAAAATCCCACAGTGCAGACGATAACCTTCTACAATGAAGAATTATAGGACCTAAGATCTCAAGTGTCAGAGTTGAGGACCACTGTTTTAAATAATTCACTCAACTTTGCCCAAGTATTTTATAGCATGTAGGAATTCAAAAGAATGTCATTTCTTAATTTCCTCAGCAAATAAACCATTACTGCTTGCTTCTTTCCCTTTCTTTCTTTCTCTTTCCTTTCTTTTTCTCTCTTCCTCTCTTTCTCTCTTTCTCTGTCTCTTTTTCTTTCTTTCCCTCTCCCTCCCTCCCTCCCTCCCTCCCTCCCCCCCTTCCTTCCTTACAGCCAGTTAGAGGATTAAAAAAGACAAAGGTCATCTTTAAATAGGGGTGAGAGGGGCTGGGGATTTAGCTCAAGTGGTACCGTGCCAATCTTGGATGCAGAAGGGCCCAAGTTCGATCCCTGATACTGCAAAAAAAAAAAAATAGGGGTGAAAGACCACTGGCCATTAATAAGGTTCTCTGTATCTAAAGTGCTGTCTGCATGAAAATATTTAACTTTATCAATGCATTTTTAGCCAGGTATGGTGGCATAAGTCTGTAATCTCAGTACTCTGGATCCCACATATTCTGGGAATGGGTTATAGGTTTGAGTTCAGCACGGACCACTGCAACTTATTGAGACACTCTCAAAATTCAAACAAAAAAGGGCTGAAGATACTTAGTGTGATGGCCTTGAGTTCAAGTCCCTGTAATACAAAAGAAAAAAATACATTTATATAACATATTGAAAGAAAACATTAAAAAATCTAGGGCTTAGTAAATTATTTTCCACCAATAAGTTGTCACAAGATGAGATGTTATACACATGTCTTTGCTTAAGGATCACTTTTTTAAAAAGAGCATATGACACTGAAGTCTTTAAAAAAAAAAAAAAAAAAGAACTAGGCCTAAATAGTGTGTGTAGCATATTTTCTCATTTGTTTCAATGACAGCTCAGTTTGGCTATGGATAGTCATTCCATTTTTCAAAGAAAACTTTTGTGTAATTTGAGTTCTCTTTTGGAATGAGCTCCAAAAGTATTGTGAGGACAGAACTCTTGAATGTGATTCATTTTTTTTTGGTGAAACTTCATCTTCTATTTCCTCTGTTTTTAATGGGCCAGTAATGAGAGAGAAAGGGAGAGAGAAGGATGGGATACTTACACTGAAATGTCCACTTGATTGGCCTTAGAACTGCCCAGGAGAATAGTAAAGCATGCTTGCGATGTGTGTGCATGGGTCGTGGAGCAATGACCATGGGGCCTATTCTTATTCTAGCCCCTTCCTATTAGGCATTTCTCCTGCTCTGCTACCTAACCACCTGAACTAAGCAGTTTTGCTCCACGCACACCCTTTGGCCATGATGTTTCCGTCTTGGAGCCAGCCAACCAGGGGCTGAAATAAACCTCTCATCATTTAAGTTGTATGTGTCAGGTATTTTGTCCAGCAATGGGAAAGCTGAGTAATACACAAGGGATTATGCTAGTGGTTTTATTGGAGAGGAGCAGTGGCCAGGGAACATCGTATAAGGGCAAAGAATCTGAGAGCCCTTGCGCTGTGAAATACGTACATATGTACATGTAAACTTACGTACATATTGAGACAGACAGACCTTGTTAAAATAATTGTCCTGATTTTTAAACTGCAGAATTGGATAAAATGTTTATAAATATGAATTAGAATCATTTGCCAATAGCATACAATTTATATCAGAGTTTGATCGAGTGGTCTAGTATCCACTATGTATTAATAATTTTACTAGTGGTTGTGAATGAAAATGGGTGTGTAGGGTGATTTTTTTAAATCGCTACTCCTATTCCCAGAAGTTTTTTAGGTTTTTAATATCACATAGATGTTATTTCTAGCCTTAGATTACTACCTTTGATTCATCATTGTAGTCAGATCTCAGATAATCAGGGAAAAGACAAAGTGAGATCATGCATAATCTAAAAGAGTGACTAAAATACAAGTCATTCTGTCTCAGCCTCCCGGAGTGCTGGGAGTTTGCTTGGAAAGCTGTCTCTCTGTGGGCTGAGACAGACAAGTTTTCGCAATTCGTGCTCCTCTTTTGCCCCAGTTTAGGAAAGCACATTGGGAAGTGATGAATGAGTCAGCCAAGAAGGACTGAGTGCTGGTCACACGTCCAGCACCGTCAAAGGGTAAAAAGTACCGCAGACTTTTACTCCTTATAGAGTTTGCATTCTAGGCACAGATAAAACTAATTGATAATGAAGACATAATTTAGTGTTAAGATGCAAGGAATGAATTCATTAAAGTTGATTGCTGCCTGAATTCCTTAAGAGCTTCATTGTACAGTGGATCCTCAAGTTATGACCGGCCTGACATACAAATGGGTTAATTAGGCATGAAAGATACTTCATGCCTCTTGTTATCTATAGCATATACCCAGATAAATATCCAGATCTATCTGTATTGACTTATAATCAACTTGCATTACAGTCAGCCCTTGGGAACCGAGTTCACTGGAAACCAATTATATTCGTAAGTCAAAGGCACATGTATTAAGGTTCTTTAGAGGACACAGGGAGGTAGATGACGGATTTTTTTTTTTACTTGAATTTTCTCTCTCTTTTTTTTTTTTTTGGTGGGACCGGGGATCAAACTCAGGCCCTTCTGCTTCCAAGGTAGGCATAGTACCACTTGAGCTAAATCCCTGGCTCCTTTAATTGAATTCTTTATTGGTATATTCTATATACAGCTCACAAAAAAACCTCAGGCATTTCCTTTTTTTTTTTTTCTTTTTTTCTTTTTTTTTGCAGTACCGGGGATCAATCTTGGGCCCTTGTGAATCCAAGGTTGGCACGGTACCACTTGAGCTAAATCCCCAGCCCATGATGACAGATTTTTTTTATGAGGGGCTGACTCATACAGTTATGAAGGAGGCTGAGTTCCATGACATGTTTGCAAGTCAGAAGCCCAGGAAAGCTGGTGGTATAGTTTCTGTCTGAAGCTAGAGCCTGAAGACTATGAGTTAGAGACTGAAGCCAGAGAATCAGGAGTGCCAGTATCCTGGGAGGGAGGGGGAGATGGCTGATTCAACTCAAACAGCCAGTTCACCCCTCTTCCACTTTTTCTGTTTGGATCCCTAAAGGAGTGGGTGTGGCCCCATGGTGATGATGCTCTACAAAATCTGTTGATACAGTTGCTAACGTCTCCTCCAAACACCTTATTCCTGAGACACCTCAGGAAATAATGGTTACCAGCCATTAGGCTTCCCTTAGCCCAGACAAGTTGATACATGAAGTTAATGTCACTCATATCACTTGAGAGTATAGCTGACCCCTTCTCAGACTGGGGTCGGATAACTATGTATTAAGAGAAAAACACACCTTATAATTTAATGTGTTATGAAAAAAAACAGCGAGACTTTTAGTAATTGGAAGCATGGTGCCCATAATAGACCTTCAAATTTTTTTAACTCTTATTGCCTTAAGCTTCAAGGTATATTTGCTATAATCCCAACACTCTTGCAGGCTGAAGCAGGAGGACTGCAACTTAATGACTTAGACTCTGTCTCAAAGGGGGGGATGGTTAGGAATGCAGCTTAATGTGAAAGCTCTGGGTTAAATCCCAAAATTGGCCAAGACAGGAAGATAATTAGACACTGTCACAGTTCTAAGTCCTGATCAGGTATCAGCATCAGCTGGATACTTGTTAAAAAGGCATGTTCTTAGATTTTTGTGTGTGTGTGTGTGTGTGTGTGTGTGTGTGTGTGTGTGACAGGCTTTCGCTTTGTAGTTCAGGCTAGTCCTGAGCTCATTTCGTAGCTCAGCAAGCCTGGAACTCAGCAATCCTCCTTCTTCTGCCTCCTGAGTGCTGGGATTACAGCATGGGCCACCATGCCCGGGGTAGGATTTTTGTATTAAGCCTTTGGGCAGGGAGATTGGAAATTTGTGTTTTAGGGCCAGGGGTGTAGCTCAGCGGTGGTGCTTTTGCCTGGGAAGAACAAGGTCCTGAGTTTGCTCCCCGGTACCAAAAAGAAGAGAAAAGAAATTTGTCTTACCAATCCTTCCAGGTGATTCCTATATGCACTGTAGCTTGTTGGAAGGCATGGGTATCTAATTTATTTATTTACATATTTACTTACTTATTTTTTTGGTGCCTGGGATTGAGCTCCAGACCTTGCACTCACCAGGAAGGCACAGCACCACTGAGCTAAGTACCAGGCCATGGGAATCCAATTTAAAACAAGCATTAGATGACTCCAAAGGACAGCTAGGAGCATGAATCACTAACTCGGGCATGCAGAAATCAACAAGACAGGATGAGAAGGAAAAAGGAGTTTGGTGTGTCCTGGTTTTGAAGATTAGACAAGGGAAGAAGAAGAGGTGAGTAATATTTCACTTGAGATAAACAGGAGCAGAGGGGTGAAATGGATAAGGTTGGGAAATGAGCATTCTATAGTTGATTCTACTTTATAAATATTGGCCTGTTAGAACTGCCCTGAATATAGCTGTTTCCAAATTTTATCCTTCTCAGACTTAAAATGGGGGTCAGGGTGATAGAAAAGAGAAAAGGGAAATGTAACTTAGTTAAAAAAAGTATTACCAGTTTTAGGCTGAATGAAGAGTAGAAAATGAAATGACATGTTAAGTCCTGACCTGGTATGGCATTGTGGGCGGGTTTTTTCCTCTCCATTTCACCAGTCTTTGGGTGATGATTTTTAATTTTATGATAGTTTTATCAGGGTCCCAAAGAACAATAAACCAAGAGTGTTCTCAATTAACCACTTAGGTACAGCTGTGAAGCAACTTGTAGGTAAAATTGGCTACAAGGAAGTTAGGGCAAGATCAATTAGTATAGTTATTATATTTAATGGTGTAATATTTCAGTTTTGTGATACGGATAGTGTAGTGGTGTTTGTATATTTCCGTGATAATACTTAATGATATACCAGACACACACCTATCAAATTTTCATTGATTTGTTTTTGAAGTTGTCTTTGCAAATATTTTTCTAGTTAATTCATTATGGCATATTAATTTATTTTGAAGAAGAAATAATTTCCAACTGAAACAATTACAATCTAAGCACTTAACATTAACTAAGCTTCAAGCTAGACTATATACATCTTTAAGTGGTGTGATGTTACATGTGCATCTTTGCAGGATGAGAGGCACAGGCTTCTTCTGCTGCCTTTCCTAACAGCAAGCATTTAATAGGACTCCTCCACCTGTGAAATACAGTACTTATGACTCAGCAATATTGAATGGGCTATGCTGTACAAATGCAAAGTAACTCCCTGTGAGATACAGCCTTTCTGCATGAAGCCTAATCCAAGTCCTCTGATGTAATGTATAAATTTAATATATTATTTCTTCTTAAAACAGAATTCTGAGGGCCGGAGGGTTAGCTCAGTGGTTCCGGCGCCTGCCTTGTGAGCGCAAGGACCTGAGTTCGATCCCCGGTAACCACATATAATGCTGGGC